>JAVYIG010011832.1:0-57709 GCA_035222895.1 Strongylocentrotus droebachiensis | reverse complement strand
CCATTAGAAATAGACTCAAAAGTATTCATATTTTTTGTTTATGTACATGTATAATGTGTAACTCCTTGCATCCTGTACCTGCTATAGCAGGGCAGGCATTGAAAAACAAGACATTAATTTAGAAATTAAACTGTTCATTCAGTTACAAAATGATGGTAGTTTTACAAAATTGAGAGATGGAAACTGAACGTTCCATAAATTAGTGGACCCACACTATCCACATGGCATATGCTTAAACCTGGAATAAAATTAGTATGAATACTAGCCAATGAGTTTTATATTACATCTACATGCAAGCAAGGTGCTCTAGTTTTACGATTGAATGATTTTTATTCAACCTGTTTAAAAATTATATGTCTTCCAAGCAGTTTTCAATTGTTCTTTTTAAAAGAGCTTTTAAAGCTCCTGCAAAGCTGTCAGGAATGAAATCTCTCTGAACTCCCTTGTTTTTATTTCACTCATATACTGTCTTGTTGTTCAATCCCATGATATCTGCTCTATAAATTATTTGTAAACAAGTGTGTTGTCTATTTAAAACTTTAATTTATGTAAGCAAGCTTTTTTTGTCTTACACCTACATATTATACTTCCTTAATGTGCATATGATGCCAGACTGTATTGTGTTACTGTACCTGTGTGTTTGTAAGTGCTAACCCTAACACCTGTTTCCCTTGTTTTTCTCTCTTTCACACCCTTCTCTGTTGCCCCCATTAGGACCCACTGGTGCCTTCCAGATGAACGGTGACATGGGCAAGTACACAGCAGTTGGTTACCCACCCACCCCTGAATCCCCCGTCTTTCCCCTCGCCAATGGACACTTATTTGGGCCTGAGTACCCCTACCTTCCCGATGGCCAAATTGTTACTGGTAAGTGGCGTGACCCCCCTCCCCTCTCGTAATGTAAGTCTGTGCATGCCTGATACCCCCATCGTATGGTATGCCTTCACTATGAACATGATGGACAAAGAAAGAGGACAAAATATACAGTTCCTCATTCTACCCTCAACAATTGCTGTGGTAGACAAAGGAACATCCTTCACTGCTATTATGTAAAAATAAGTAGAACAGGTGAATATGCATGTGACACCTGTTCTACACATTTTTACATAATATCAGTAAAGGGAAGTTCCTTTGTCTACCACAGCAATTGTTGAGGGTAGAATGAGGAACTGTATATTTTGTCTGCTTTCTTTGTCCGTCATGTTCATAGTGCCTCATCCTAAGTCTCTCTTTGTTTTGTCTGGAGTGGTTATGATTAGTCTGACCCATGTCTGAGGCAGTGTTAACGAGACTCCCATAAGTGTTCAAGATGGGGCCATGTATCATCATTCTTGTCAAGATGAGGCGAAGACGGGACTCTCATTATCCCTTTCTCAGGCTGGCTGGCATCTACAGTTCTCCTTCTAATGTCTTGCCATTACCATTCATTCATTCTCAAGATATGTTAAACTCCAAGTTTATGACTGCCGTTGTCTCCATGTTCGAATCCTTTGCTTTTTATCATCAGTGTCTGGCCTGACGTCAGAACTTTCACTCTTTCTATATCTCAGACTGGGATTGGTACATTTTGAAATGATACCAGAAGTGAAAATCAGAAATCAGATAAGGTCGTGATCAAGGAGGCTTTCTGTTTTACCCATGAAATATTGACGCCATTTTGAAATAATCCCTTCTGATGTCTGCTTCTGACTGCCATTGAGTGCATAGTTGATGATAGTAACGATTTCAGATAAATGTCATTGATAATATTGGTGTGCATGCCACTACATAGTTGGTCCCATGTGCACATTTGTTTGATTCCTTTTCCCTTTTTGGAAGAAAAAATTGAATTGGTGTTGAATCTAGAAATTACATTGGTGATCATTTCATACTTTATTTGTAAACCTGCTTGCATTGTCACACACATCAATAAGTGACTCAGACTTGCACCTACATGTAGTTGCCTACTTGGACAAGTAAATTGACATTTTAATTGAAGATTGTCAACAGAGTAAAGTCTCCTTCAGATATATAATGAGGTGAACCTTGTAGATGAATAGCAACTGCGTGCAGCAAAGGTCCTACGCGTATTCTCTCAACTCTGTTTTATAAGATACAGCAATGTGAAGCATATTACACTTAACAGTATCCACACAAAAAGCGGTACACGATACACATATTTGATACAACAGATATATACACCTGTTGATTTCTTGGCTTGAGCCCGACATTTCTGCACTTAATTGATCTGATTAGAATGGGAGGGTTAATTGATGGAGAGATAGTGATACTAATTAAAAGATACATGTGTGAGTGTGCCTCGCAATCTGACATCGCACATTGGTGAGAAAGCTTTTGTGGTTGCAGTGAGAGGAATAACAAACAGCCACTCTGATTTAGTACAAGCTAATTAAAGAGCTGACAATCTCCCTTAGGGTAGTACTAGCTAGTACTCTCCTGTGCTGTCTAAACACATTGACAACTTGAATTGATGTGCCATGGTATTGCTTCCTGAAAATGATACTAAGTCATGTCTTTGCAGGCAATGAAGCAGATGATTTGTTCTTGTATGGTATATCCTCAAGTTTGTTTGAATGTGTTAATATTCTTGTTCTTGTCAATGAAAACCTATTGCCCCCCCCCCCCCCTCCCCCCCCCCCCATCTCCAAATAATTCTGATATTATTAAAAGACTTGATTGATAGTCCTCCTGAATACTCTACTGGTATATGAGGCGTTCAAATTGGTTAAGTTTAAAGAGCATAAGCATTATCAAGGCTCATACAGAAGTTTACTCAAAATCAACTTCCATGTTTGTTCGTTGAATTATTTACTTAAACATTACTTTGACCTTTATGAGACTTGCAAGTTAATTTAAACTTCTTTTGAAGAGTGTATTTACCCACTCTACATCTCTCTGTACAGAGTGATATTTAGAGTGTTTAAAGTCTGCTCGAAATATCGGTCATGAGGTTTACATTGAATTTGACATAAAAGAAGGGTGAATAATCCTATTCAAAATTGTCAGCCAGTTGAAAAATCTTGAAATTATTTGTATTTGATTATTTAGCAAGAAAAGCAATATCTCCCAAGTTTGCAGTTCCTTGCTAGCCATTCTTTCATGGGAGTAGACATTTTGATTAAAATAGTAATTCAGAGTAGTAAAACTTGTGAGATACCCACCGACCTGCATTTTAGCTAGAATTCATGACATTCACCTGTGAAATGCAGCAATAACAGTGGTTTCCTAATAGACCATTTTGGTAATGCATTCAGGTGAATGGCTATTCCTTCATCACATGCTTTGACAAGATATTTAGTTCAGGTGATTGGAATAGTTGAGCAGTAGTTTCCTTTGTCCGCAACATTTGAAATGAAAGAGTTATTGTTTGGTAAGTGCACTATTCAAAAGAGTGACACGACATCTAGAATTGCTCACAGAAATCACCTGTTTGAGATGCAGGGGTAATGAGATGGCTGCCGTTTTGCATCAGTAGGGACTTTTAGATTTGCTTGGACTGATACGTGTGACGTCCATTCAAGGCAGTGCATTAAAAGGACGTCGATCGTAGCAATCCATGTTGTCATTGTGCAAATCTAAAAGTCCCTAATGGCATTGGTTGAACAGTATTTCAATCAAGATGGGGACTCCCTTTGGAGAATAGCTGGCATGGAAACGTCAAACTGTGGAGTGATTGTTTTCCTTGTTCACTAATTAGACAGGAGTGATTTCAAGATTTTTTGACTGGTCAATAATTTTGAAATAAGATTATTGCCCAATGTTTGAAAGGTTTCATTTTCTTTTGATACATATTTGAGAGAAAAACAGTTTTTTGACCTAGGCAATGAGTAGTGCCTGAATGTCTTGAAGAAGGGGATAGTCACTATGAACATGACTGACAAAGAAAGCGGACAAAATATACAGTTCCTCAGGTAGACAAAGGAACATCCCTTCACTGCTATTATGTAAAAATGTGTAGAACAGGTGTCACATGCATATTCACCTTTTTACATAATAGCAGTGAAGGGATGTTCCTTTGTCTACCTGAGGAACTGTATATTTTGTCCGCTTTCTTTGTCCATCATGTTCATAGTGAGTACACTACTGTATGCTATGATAGTGACCTGTTTGTTTTCAAACTCCATGTACAAATGTCATTGATTCTCTTCAGTCACTGCATCACTGATTGCTTAATAAGAGTGTTTGCAGCATTCTCATTGGTTTGTTGTGCATGACATTATCAAAATCTACCATGTCCTTTAGTTGGCTTCAAATGTCAAAGGTACACCCACATATCACGGAACATGTTTACTGAGCCTCAAGATGTGTTAATACATGTATGTACACCTTGGAAAAGGACCAAATCAGATAATTCTATTTTATTAATATATGCAAAATTATATACCTGTAGCTTGTTTCAGTATTATTAAATTCGGAGAAGAATAGGGTTTCTTTTTTAATTGTTGTATGCAGCATTATCAAAATCTACCGTGATATCCCTTTGTTGGCTTCAAATGTCATAGGTAGTAGGTACACCCACAGATCACGGAACATGTTAATCACTTAACTGAACCTCAAAATTGCTTCATACATATTTATGTACACCTTGGAAAAGGATTAAATTAGGATAATTTTACTTGGTGATAAAAAAAAAAAGGTTTTAATAGCTTGATTAAGTGTACTTCAAGTAATTTTATACTTTTATATGAATTTCAGAAGAGGAATAGGTTGTAGAGATTTGTGTGGACTGTGGAGGAGTAATGTAATTAGATCGGAATGGAGGGGGTGTCCTTGCTTTGCTTATTGTGCCTTACTTTGTTGGGCTCATAGAAAGAAATAATAGGAATTGCAACTTTGATGTCAAGAAATTGTAGTAGATATGTGTTTTGCCCTGTATTCTTGACAGCCAGATTTGTTTTTAATTCTTGACACTTGTGATATTTGCATCGCCTATGGCATGGAAATCCATGAAATCTGATGCACCTGTTTATAACCTCCTTGCAAGGTATTGAATACTTTAAAGAGCACTCTTACTGCGGTCACATAACATTGTCCTGATTTTGTGAGCTATATTTACCTGTCTACTCTCACGAATCAATCATACAGTGATTATACATGTCTGTCTTATTCTCCTTACCTCCTCCAGATAGATCACTCTATACGGGGGAAGAAAAAACCGTCCAGTCCCTAAAACACAGACATGTTTTGCTTACAAATTTAGAATTGATTAAATTTCCCCCCTGCAGCGTACTTGTCCAAAAATACCCAACGCTCGCAAACATCAGCCAGCCTCCCACGCTGCGGCTATCCCTCCCTCCCTGCACGTACGAGTGAACCATTTTGGCGACTCATTTGTGCCCCAATTTCCAGCATCAAATGCTCAAGAGGTCGAAAGAGACTGCTGAAGGTGTTACATGTCTCTAGTGTCCATGTTAAAGCAAGTCGGTTTACTGGGCCACTTTCAAACTGGTTATCTCAAATCTTGATATGGTCATTAGCTCATTTCAATTGTGTGATTCTGACTTTCTCAAAGTTAAATGTTTTCTTTAATATGATAATGATAATATGAATTTAAATTTGTATAGCGTACAATAATTACAATTTAATTCTCCATTGCATTATGAACTTGGAGAGCATTAACATAACATAACATGTATACATGCAAGAAGAGGCTATTATGTGATGTGATTAAAATACTCCTATGCATAATTTGCATAAGTGAGTCTCTCTAATAAATTGTTTTGACATGGTCTAAACTATTTTGAGTTATTACAGATTATCAGTTTTGTTTTTGGTATAACATACATGACATCATTTACCTTACCCTTTCCACTCCTATCCCAACTGGTGATATATATACATCTACATGTAGGTCTTTAGCTGTTCAGCAACAAAGTTGCATGTGAATTGTGATTATTTGTGTACAGAGTTCATGATGTAATTTGCTAAGTAACAAAGGAGAACAAGGTTACAGGCAAGTTCATGAGGAAATTCCCCAGTAACAGATGTGCATTTTAGATTGTTGTCATCAATGCTGTACAAATTAAAAAATTATTATGCAAGTACATAATGTATGTAACTACAATGTGTGATTGCTGCAGCTGCTGCTAGTATTTGTATAATATGTTTGAAGAGTTCAATTTCAGTTTCCATTGTAAATCAAGCAAGAATTCCATATTCTATTCAAAAAGTTGCTGTTGAGCTTTCTATCAAAATATTTTTTCTCTCATAAGTATTTCCTTCCTTTTCTTTGTTCTGAACAGCCGAGGACATCTCCCAGCAGGAACCCCCCAAAGGAGATGATCTACGCAAACTTCTTCAGAGACAACTAGAGTACTATTTCTCCAGGTAAGTCACCATGACACTAACATATGTTTGAAAACAACATAAACATCACAGCCTGCAGAGCATCAATATCCTCTGCATCATTTAGATGATGTATTTATTGCCCTTTAAAGTGAAATGTTTTTTGGGCATGTAATAGGTGTGGGTTAGTACACCCAAGGCGCAGAAGGGAATTAATACATCGAGAAGATATTTGCCAGTCAACTATTTCATCCAAATAATGTTGTGAAGGGGTGGGACTGTTGATGTGCATACATAAACATACACACATGTTGTGTTTTTTTAAAGAAAAAAAGAAAGAAGCATAAGTGAGAAATGGCAATATGCTGATGAGTATAATTAATATCAAACACCTACAACAACACCTTTATCAACAACAACACTTTCAACAAAAACAACAACAACATCATCACCAACACAACAACAGCAACAACAACAACAACAAAAACAACAACAACTTGAGAGCTTGAGAGATACTGTCAAACTGATGCTAACATTATATTAGCCTTGAGGGGGAACAAGTGTGATTTTAATGTGATAGTTACCCAGTTTGAAGTGGCATTTTGTGTTAGACTGCTTAGATTAATTGAACAGTGTCGAGTTTTTAATTACCTTGGAGTACTTTTCGATGAAAACTTATCTTGGACTTCTCATATTAATTATATTACAAAAAAGGTTTCTCAGAGCGTCGGTATTATTAGTCACTTAAGATTTGTTATTCCACTCCGTATCTTATTCATGTTATATAATGCATTTATTTTGCCATATATTATGTATTGCAATTCTGTTTGGGCGACGAAACATCCTTCTAAGTTACTCAAATTACATAGACTTCAAAAAAGGGCATTACGACTCTGCTCTAATTCCCCTTTCTTAGCTCCCTCACAACCTTTATTTAGAAAATTCAATACTTTACATATTTATGATATTAATAAATTGCAAATTGCCTTATTGATGCAACGATTTTTCTCAAACTCACTACCTCCGAACCTTATGCACCTATTTAGTCTTAACAATGTGGTCCATACCCACTATACAAGAAATGCTGATAAATTCCATCATTGGAATGCTTCGTCCAATATACTAACCGATTCTCTCCGTTATGTTGGTCCAAAAATGTGGAATTCCCTACCTCCATTTTTACAATCTGTTGGATTTAATAATTCTTTCAAAAGACTCTACAAGAAACATCTTCTCTCTCTTTATAACGCATAATTTATTTTAAGACCGCACCTATATTACTAATACTCCTTTTTTTTCTTCTTTTTTTTTTTTTTTTTTCTTCTTCTTCAAGTATATGTTATTATTACTTCTGCGCCTGGTGCATTCAATTGTCAAGCCTTACTGGCTTTTACGGATGCACCATTTTCCATTTATATTTTGAATGCTGTTATGTCAATTTTATATGTAATTTTGATATTGTTACATGTTATGAAATTCCATATTTTATCTTTGTATATATTGTTATGATGATGGAAATAAATTTCAATTCAATTTCAATTCAATTTGAGTTTATCCACATGGTTTAAACAAAGAAAAAGAAATAGCAATGTAAAAAAAATGGAACAAAGAATGCTTGGTAATTCATTCTTCTTGGGGGACAGGATTTGAGGGTGCAGTTACTGTGTCTTTGATTTTCAGTGTATTTGCTGGGATTTGTCACTATTGATTCCTAAGTTTGTCGTCACAGTGTGATTGTGACTGAGGCTTGCTTGAGTCATGGTACTTTGAGTTAGACGACGGACGAGGGAGGAAGTACGTAGAGTCCTTGTGACGCATACGCATGCCGTGTATCCATAGATCTATGTTTACTCCAGATGGCTCTATCTCTGTTGCTGCTCAACATTCGTGAAGGCTTCTACTATTAATACAATGGTTTCTGAGATTTATGAAATAAAATGAAATGATAAGTCCTTTTGTAAGTTCTCTGTGGTGATGTCTTTTTTATAATTGACTTTTTTGATAAAAGTTTAACTCTACACACTTGTACTTGTTCGGAAAGTAAAGTAGTAAACTCATTAGACAAATAAGTTAACAAATAAATAGCTGGATAAAGACTAAAGCTAGTTCCAAAGAAGTCTTTACCAAGTGACAGAAGTGTTTGAAATATTCTGAAATTTTGTTTCCAATAAGTCTTTCCCTGATGGTTGGTAGAAGAATCATGCTGCTAGACTAGACTAGCCTGGTTAATGCCAGATTTCCCCTCTATCATTTTAATTAAGGAGAGTTATGTACGGTCATATTGTGGACAGGCATGGCTGGCTGAGATCCCAGTAAGATTAAGAATTGTAGAATATGAAATTCAGGTCAGGGCTACTTGATTATTAAGTGAAGTCAGTCAGTCAGGAGACATGGAGCTGAGCTGCAGGGGCATGCCACTGCAAGTCACTGCAAATATACCAATTTATATGCTGAGTAGAGGAGATGTTAATATTGATTGATTGGTCCAATTAAACCGTGCACGTCTGGAGGTTGACACTCCTCCTTGCCAGCTCATTTTGGGGAAAAAGACTCTCAATTTATTATCAAGTTTTCATTACCTGAAACCTCCCTCGATTGATAAGAGACATCTTAGGCATTGACAATTGATGAAGTTGGACAAAGTAGAGATGTTTTATTCATTACTAACACTATAAGAATTACTACTTACTAAGAATTAATGACAGGATTGTATGAGGTTGAATGGGGTAGAGGAAGTTGGTGTATTTTAAGCTACCTTGCACGGTATGTTGTCCATATAAGGCTTGGGCGGTTCTTCTTGTCCACATAAACCAACTCAGGTTCCGAGTCACGGCCAAGCGGAATCGACTCCCGCTGGATGCCAGATAAATGAGACCACAATGCACTAAAGACCATACACTGTATGTATGTTGATTCCATGTATAGTTGAGTCTGCTCGACTCCCCCGGTTCCGCACGACAGCACCATATGGTAATGGGGGCAGTGTGCAATTGTCATGATGTTTATCTGAATTTCTTTTCAAGATTTTATTATGAAAAATGATGGTTTAAATTCAGTTAACATGGCAAGAACAATCACAATACAAGCTTTGATTTCATACTTCTATTCACAAGAACTATATTGAAATTGTGGCAATAACGAAAAAAATTGAAACATGTAGCAATTTCAAAGTTGGAGGTGGTTGCTGGATGTGAATTTTGTATAGCCGAGCTTGGCTGCTCTGCTGGAGTTGGTTCCATGCCGAATTGAGTCTATTTGAACATCCCGGTTCCAACACGCAAGCGACGGCACTAGCTCTGTCACTGTGCATGGTCTTGGGGCAGCATGCAACTGTCACAAAGATTGTCAAAGATTGTCTTGTAAATAGTCTACTTTAAAAATGATCATCAAAATTCAGTTCAATCACAATCCAAGCTTTGATTTGATACCTCTATTTAAATGAAAATGCATTATGATTGCGGCTATCATGGAAATAGATCACCATTTAGGAGTTTCGTGAGATGGCTGCTGGATGAAAAATTACGTGGGCTTATTGAATGCTTATTATTAAGTAAACCAATCAGGATTGTTGGCTTTACCTTATCAGCCTGCTACCATTTGAGAAATGTCAGGATTAGGAATGGCATATGCTATGAATAATGATGTACAGTAACAGGTCTCATAAGGTTACAACCATTTCGTCCTTGCACCCTGGAAAAAAGTCTGATTTTCTTGCTTGAAAATGTTGATATTTATTCATCTAGGCCTGTTCTCAATTCATGGTTTTCTCGTCTCTATCTAAATGAAACTGGTGATATAGAGAACCCTTTGAATAAGAATATGTCAGAGAACGGGAGGAAATATAACCCCTTGACCAGCAACCTGTAAAATATTTGAAGGAAATTGAGCATTTGACTAAGAAGTGCATGCACCAGCTGACAATGCATGTATCTATTTGATTTCTTTAAAATTAATTCAAAAATTGGTCATAATAAATGAAAAGTGACATGCCTTTTATCATGTTAAAGTGACTTTCCAAATGTGTAATATTTAATATTCTTGCAGGCAGTACAGGACATACTACTACTACTACTAACTACTACTAGGTCGAGCGTACTCGCACTCAGTGTTTCTTAGCTTGCTAACAAGAATAAATTCAAAGTATAGCTACAATGGAGGCTTGCTACACCTTCCAATGCCATCTATGCTAGGCAGGGCGGGTGGATTTTCCCTGAGCTAATTAAAAAGGGGTTACTTACTTGAAGAGCCGAATACCTACAGGACATAAAGTGAAGTAAAAATACAATATATTAATCTGTGGAAACAATGATTGTGTTTTTTTAGGAGATTGGTAATCAGTAGAGTACATGTATATACAGAAATGGTAAGCGTGAGAATCAGGATATTAATTCATCCATCATAATGTGAGTTTTGATTATCTAAAGTGTATTTCATTGTACACTCCTACTGAAGTGAAACAATTATGCTAATGGCTACACAGTCCGGTAAACACATTTAAATAAATATAGGAGAAATAATTTGTTGAAGCGATGAGAAACTGAGCCCCTCAAAACTAGTTTAAAGGAGAAAAAAATGAACAAATAGGAGAAATAATTTGTTGAAGCGATGAGAAACTGAGCCCCTCGAAACCAGTTTCAAGGAAAAAAAATGAACAAAGAAAAACCGATAAGGGGGGAATTTTACTATTAGTGAGTATTACTGTAGAAAAATTAGCTGTTGTGAACAGGAAAATACAATAGCTTACCTATCTACAGTCAATCTCAATTCACTTTTTGAAAGACAGCTGATAACAGTATTAGATTGGGAAGGGTTGAGCAGTGGTTAAAGGTGTCAGATTAAAGAACGTAACCATAGGTAATTTAGTCCATGAGATTTTCATTTGGTTTGGAATATTATCTCATATAATCTGCACATGATCAGTAGAGGCTTATGATGTCACCAAAAAGCTTAGGCTGTATTTGTAATTTTTGAAAGACCAAATTAGTCTTGAAAACAAACTGTATATTTGATAGCAGAGAATTGTTGAAATGAATTCAACACTCAGTTGGAGTTACTCATCATTCAAAATGGCTGTTTTCATGACACTTTAAAAGAATCCAATCTAGCATGTTGTAAAAGAAATAAGCATAGTATTTCCAGACTGGACTGTTGTGCAAATACATCAAAGTTTCATTCAACCTGGCTGTAGAACATAAATGTCCTTGAGACCTACATTTTTAATGCATTTGCTGAAGTGGTTTGCCGTACTTCTACTCTATTTAATGCACTTGTTATTGGTCATTGTCAGTGATGACCTCTTATAGGTGATCTTATATTTCTGAGCCATGTTTTTCAACGAAGAATAGATTCTTATCCTGCAAGACTACATATCCATTGACCACACTGTGGGTGTGAACACATATAAAGCACAGTTGGACAGTCAGTCAGTTGAGACTGTTTGTGTACACCCAATCTAGATGAGATCAAATGCATTAGGGAGATTGAAAGTGCAGGATTTTGACGTGGCCCGACCCTCTCCCATTCAGAACGCTAGCTATCCGATTGTGAATTAGATGCGGCAGCTTTCCCACTTTACATCTATATGAGAACTGTCTAGAGTGCTGTGCATTAACAAGTATTCAGATGACCTACTAAAGGTCATCTCACACCCACCATTGGCAGACACTTGTAAGAGGCCACTGTAGAAGGTGTCATACGAGGAAATGAGTCTATGTCCATATGGAGATAATCCCCATAAATGCACTTTTACAAAAACCTGAAGGAAAAAAATAACACATTTTCGCTGATATATCAGGGCATAATTCAAATAGTCATAGTGATTTAAATTGTGTACCTCCATGCATCCTTTTCTACATAGGACCAGGTTCCTTTGTCAATTAAGGGGGGGGGGGGGGGGGGAGAAATATAAAAGATTACCGGTAGCCACAAAGTTAGACTGCAGAATACATGTAGTTTAAGGTAAAATATTTGCTGTGATATTATGCACTGGAATTCATGAGTCAAATTGGATGGTTCTTGCTTGTAATGCAGTGGGCATAATCTCTGAAAACATATGATGGAAACGTTTATCATGCGCACACTGGGAATCCCCCGGTTGTGCCTTTCCCCACAAGGAAATTACAATATCTAAGTGTCGACAAACAATTTTAGTATTCCCCTGTTGTAAAATATATATATATATATTTTTTTTTGTGGCCAGTGCTTGAACTCCATGATGTACAGTCATTACTCTACAGAATGCTGAATTTCCTGTCTATATGTGTGCATTTTGCAATGGATCGCTTGCTCCCTGTAGTATGATACACATACATACACAGGAGCATACATGTGATCATGGCTATGATTAGAGTAAGCTCAATTTACAAGAGGAGGTCATTGCCAGATCTGCATGCATAGTGATGAACTCTAACTAACCAATGACTCAATATTTACAAACATAACCCCCTCTCCTATAGGGGAAGCAGGGTATTTACAGCTTAGTTCGAGCCTCATGAGCAATGTATTGGGAAACTAAAACTATGTTAAATGAAACATTTTCATTAATTCCCATCATAAAACTTACTCCAAAGCAAACACAATCCTCAAAATAAAACAATAATGAAAATAAAGACCACATGTTCATGCGACCTGATTTGCAATTTCCTTTTAGACTAGTTGTCTGTTTGGATTTCCCTTTTAAGAAACTGAAACTGATTTCCATTCCTTCTTGAGTTACACATGGAAAGTCTGTGGTACAAATAGAGCGGCAGTGCTACTTAGAGAGAGTTGGATCTGCCATAGAAATAGCAAGCATGTGACAAGTTACACTTAAATGACAATAAATATATGCTCACACGTTTTATTACACTTAATTATTCATTCATTTTTTCTTGCATGTATATTTGATACAGGGAGAACCTGGCAAACGACAGATACCTGCAATCACAGATGGACTCTGACCAGTATGTGACCATCAGAACGATAGCAAACTTCAATGCAGTCAAGAAACTTACCCATGACTTGCAGCTTGTAATCGAAGTACTGAGGGGTGAGTATATGTAACATATGGAGCACAATATCAATCATATTCTAATCTTTACTATGCTATCCAAAGGTCGTATGTATGTAATTGGCCATTGTACTTGAGAATTATCAGAATTATAGTTTGATATTCAGTCTAAGGTTCAAGAATAAATAAGTACTTAGTAAGCTGGTTCCCTTTGGTTAGGCATTCCTTCTCATTTCCATAGTCCCTAGGCCTGTTTTCATCAGCTCGAGATTCCCAAATATCCCGCTATTTTAACAATTCTGATCACAAATTATCCAGCTAATTTGTGTCTTCATCAGACTCCAGTTGCAATTAGCGGGATATTTGGTCGAGAAAATTATACCAAGATATCTTGGGCTAGTTTGCAAAATATCTCGCTATTTGGCAAAATATCCCGCTATTTGTCTCAAGCTGGTGAATGCTCGATTTGTAACCCTCTATGGCAATCTTGAGCTGATAAAGATAGGCCTTCTGTAATAAGATGTAGTGTAGTGTAGTGCTTCAAGGCTACAACAAACAATCAATAGAAATGGTTTGGTTTTTAAGGGATTAGTATTAGGAGGAAGAGAGTAACAATATAGTGGTGTTAGATGAACATATTATCTAATTTCCCAAATATTTAAAAGCCCATAGGGATGTTACATGTATGTCGTGTGATTTGTGGCACACAAAAAGCGGGATGCTATTTGTACCATATGTTTGTTTCCACCTCCATGGATATGTCTGCATCCCGCTGCTTCCATCATCTGACGGTAAACTCTAAACCAATGAAAAATTAATATTGAGAAAAAAATTCCCCTCCTTTCACAGCATACTCCGGTACATGTAGTGGAAATAGGTATTCTTTGTAAAAATGTAAACATTGGCCAACCCCTAACAAGGTTTCTCCATTCATTGGGTGAAAGAGTGACATGCACACATATGATTTATTGCTAGAAATGGTTCTTGATTAACGTAGAGTGAAATTTGTTGATCGTAAAGGCAATTATAAAGAAACGATTGTTGTCAATTGGACCATATGGTACATAGGGCCCCAACTGTTCACAACATTGTGTATGCCTGTTGTACATGAAGAAAAAAAATTCATTCATCGATCATTTTCTTACTTCCTGATCGACTTTACTGTTTTATTATATCCCCTTGAAATTCTTTTGTTTCCAGTGAACACTAATGGCATATCAAATTATTAAGTTATTGTTCTATCCCCAAATGATTGATATCGTCTATAATCACCACGTCAAGTATGCCTCGTTGCACTTCCCCTTCATAAAAGTGAAGACTAGAGTCCTGTGTAAACTAGCCATTCCAGACACTTTGTAAAATTGTGCAATTGGATGCCTTATTAATGAGATGTAAAATGACTCAACGTCTGGTTGTGACCAGGGAGAGTGGAAGAGAGATGGGAGAGTAGGGATGGAGACATGATAATTGGTACAGATAGCGCCCCATCAATTCATTGAAATAGAAACCATGATGCCAGCCAGCCAGCGTTCTTGTATTCTTGTGATTTTATATAGTGGTGGTCATCGCTTGGCAAGAGATTGTTTGCATTAGTAAAACCTTGTCTGCCAACGCTTGGTTTGTTGGATTTTTAGTCTCATCTTACAAATGATCACAAATGATCTATTCAATCTGAAGCGAAACTAAAATGTTCTCTCCTTTGTCCCCATGCTATATGCACAGTCTGCAACAAATCACAAGACAAGAGTCAATATAAAATAAGTGCTCACTGCCCTGGCAGCCCTACAGGCTAGTCTAAAGGCATAGTACTCTCAATATTTCATTGTTTCATATTGGATGTCTTTTTATGTGGAACAAAATCTTGCTTTTCTTTGTATCTTTTTTCTTCCATCCTCTACTGTACATTCATAGCTTTGCATCACCATTAATAATAATTTACATTGAGAGAAACTAGCAATTTGACTTTAATTATATCTTCAATTGTTTGTTGTTTTACAGACACTTGGGCTGCATTGGCAATTGTGCAAGTGTATGTACATATAGCTTCTAAAAACATAACATTCACTGTGCAAAGTATTTTAATAATTTTAAAATTCTTCAGAGAAAGATAAAAGTTAATCAAGGCCTGAAATAATGAGTTGAATTAAAATTTACCGGTAGATGGGATGGACTTCTTAGCACTGCAAAGTATTTCAGGGGTTCCTCATACAATTCTATCTACTAGTGTACCATAAAGCATTTTAGCATATCATTTATTTGTTCCTTCTCTTGCCCTCAGAATCACCTTTTGTTCAAGTAGATGGAAAAGGAGAGAAGGTGAGACCTAATCACAAACGATGTACTGTCATCCTAAGAGAAGTGCCGGACACAACTCCAATTGAGGTGAGTAACTGTTTACATTAATAGTTTGAAAGGGTTAAGCTTTAAAATACTCATTTGTAAATTCTGGCATTGAAAGATGCTCAGTGTGGAAAGACTCTTGAGTTAATGTACAGTCATTTAAAAGTGTAACGGAAAAGCATTATGAATAAGACCATGCAATATCCCATATGAAATGTTTGAAAACGAACATAGCCATCAAACATATGTTGGTTGAAATTGCCTGTGGAAAGTGAATCAGGGGAATGAGAGTTTGGTTGTCAGTGATATAAGGCATTGCATGAGAGATTAATGTATAGTTCAACCATTCTCATTATCATATCCACATTTTTTGTGTTCCTATTGATTCTTCTGTCAAGTGGGCAATGGAAAGAGAGTAGTTAGAAGTATGTTGGTTGATACATGTAGATAGAGCTGGACAATATGATATTACACTGTACTTCAAATCTGTGTTTTCTGTAGGAAGTTAATTTCCTGTATACAAGGCTTTCATTACAATTTTGTAGTTAAATGATCATAAACAATGTGTTGTATAAAATTTCAGGAAACTTTTCCATACCTCAAGTAATGTGTTCCTAAGAAGAAAAAATTGATCTTAGAAGTAGGATCCTGTATGGTTAGACCTTACGGGTGATTCTGGAACTTTTTGCTTAGTACCTTACAATATGGGATCAAGAACATAATACACATACACTGTACTTCACAAGACATTAATGTAGAATGTACGATTAGATTCCTATCAGTTTTACATCATACTAAAAGAGCAGAAGTATAGTGTTTAATATGATGAAATTTCGGTTTGTAACATTTTTTTTGCCAGGATGTGAGAGCCCTCTTTACCCACGAGCATTGCCCCAAGTTTGTCAGCTGTGAGTTTGCCCATAACAACAACTGGTACATCACGTTTGAATCGGACCCGGATGCTCAGTTAGCATACAGACATCTACGAGAACGGGTCGGGCACTTCCAGGGAAAACCAATCATGGTAAGTTCTCATCATCTGTTATGGGTTCCTTCTTACTTCTGATGTGACAACACTATTGGTATGAAGAAATCTCAATCTCACCTCCCTGTCCAACTAATGTGTTATTCAGTATGTACATTGTACATCTAGAAAGCTGTTGGGAGCCAGAAGATGATATGTGGGTGGGGATATCAGCAAATAAGTATAAGTGTATGTACAAAATCAAACGATTTAGCGTCAAAATGACACCTTATGCACTGCATGTTACCAAACCCTGATACTCCTCTCCAGGTGAAACGTGGTAGGCATACTATCTTGAAGTTGCCCATTTGCATTGGCAGCCGTTTTGTAAATTGTATGTAAAGGAGTAATACTTGCAATAATAAACTGATCAATATTAACATTTAGTGCACTCTGCAGAGTAAAATTGTGTAGATTGCTTAAAGTAGTTTATAAAAAAGAAATAGTTGATCATAAATAAAAGGTACATGTAATTTAAGCAATAAGAAATATGTCACCTCGGCTGATCAAAATTTAAATGTGTAACTGATGATATTTATTTAATTGGTCGTTATCCAAAAGAAAAAACGTTCCACTTGTTATGAGTGCATAAATGCTGTTCTTTTGCCCCTTCCAGGCCAGGATAAAAGCTAAGCCTCTGCAGAGGATCACCTACACCCAGGCAGCACCCAAGGTGCTCAATGGCTACCATCTTGCCACAAACACCTTCTCCCAGGCCCAGACAGCAGTATTCCAGCCAACCCAGTTCCAGCAGTACACCACCGCCCCTTCAGCAGCGGTGGCGGCGGCGGCAGCGCAGGCGGTGGCAGCACAGCAGCAACCCTTGAATAGTATCATTCAGCAGCAGCAGTACACCTACTACCCTGCTGCTAATGTACCACCGCAGTGGAGCCAGACGTACTATGAAGCTCCTCAGGCTATGGTAAGTCTCCTGGCTATTGGGCAAGGGTTCATGTCATTCAGGATTCCTAAAGGGGTTTGAAAATTTGCAGTAGGGCAAAAGTTATCGAAGAGACTGGAAACTATATATGAAACCTGACCAAGTTCTTTTAAAATGTCAAGACTTAGATTTTGCTCAGAAAATATTCCTGTAATTCCCCATGAAAACACAGATGGCTCTAATTCCTGTCAACCTTTGTTACTATCAATTTGTAAAATATCAAAAATAGGCAACCTGATCGATTTATTTTGATTTATTTTGATTTATGACAAGCATTCATTATGCAGTTGTGACTGAATGTATTTCAGTTCTGACAATTGGTCCCTCAGTCAGAGATTGCTGCAACTGTTTGTCATGAAATCATGAATGGATGTCAAACAAGAATCTGTCCAGTTATTATTTTGTGTACACATGTATATAAGCACCTGACAGCTTACAACACCACGCGCCATTCTAGGAAACCTAGCATTTTAACAAAGACCTATATAATGGTAGTAGAAACTTAAATGCATTCCCATAAATGCAAAGTGTTTTACTGTTTTGATTTATATTTTGATAACGTCGTAAAACCTTAGAGTCTACTCCTTTTATATGCGGATGTGTTCTTGTGTCTTTGTACTATCGACACTTCTACTGGGTGCATTTACGATCCTCGCTACTTGAACGTCCTGTAAATGTGATGTCGCACAAACTGAGTAGATAGAGATTTGTATCTTTCATCATCATGTGACATTTCCCTTCAATGTATTTCAATAAGCACTAATGAGTTCCCTGTCAGCAGCTTATCTTTTCACTTCCCAATTTGTTCTAATCTTGTACTGGTAATGGCCTGTATTAGAGCTGGATTAGACTTCCAAATGGGTTAGTAGAATGCGAGTTCTGCTTCAGAATACAATGACAAAATAGAGAAAAAATGAGTAATAAAAAGAGAGTCAAAAGTTCAATTATTTGCTGTAAGGCTTCATTAGGATTAAATCAGGTTATATTAGGTGAATCAGACAAATGAACCCTATCAAGGGTTTGCAAATCATAATCATTAGTGAAAGGACTTCTTCACAACAATATTCAAGGAGACAGCAGGCAATGAAGCCTCTTAAAACCCATTGTAACTGAGCAAGTATCCTGGATATTTTTTTTTTAAAGGGGGAAAATAGCAGGTTGCCTCCAAAACTAATATATGAGCATAGGGATGTGCATCATATTGTGTGTTTGAAATGTGACATCATGCTAGAATGGAGTCTCAAGGTTAGGAGACCCTGTGCTCTCAGATTAGACAATGATCTCCGTCTCAATCTAGATTACCCCTGGTGAGGATGACTCGCTAGTCATGACAGACAGTCATACACAAGTAGATAAAAGAGAGGAAAACGATTTGTAAACTAGTTATTTCTGGCTGGTGACAAGCTTGATCACTCATAGTTTATGTATCCATGTGATTACTGAGGTTCTCCTGATGTATAACAAGTGTTATCAAGACGGCTCAAACCACTTCCCATTGACATGCTGTTATTGTCTGGAGAAAAGAGAATTGATGCGAGGAGAGAAAAAACACAATGTCTGACATGGTATATTGAGGGTTGCCAAACACTACTGATTTTCATTTTTATACTAAAACTGAAAACAATCCAATCGATTACATGCAAAATGCTATTTTTTTACTGTTCAGTTTCTATCTTGTTTCTATTGTATTTATTAGATAAATTGCGTCGTGTGTAGATTAATTGTGATTTCATAGACAAAGTACTGATTATCAGCCAATAGAATAGGGAAATGTGGTGATAAAAGTTGACAGGGCTGCACAGGTTTTCATCAATATGATGTTGTAAGCAAATCATCACCATCTGCAATGGCAAGATATTTCCATTTGATAACCTGCTTAATTGGCTTGCAATTGTTATGCCTCCGCTACAGAGTAGCCAGAGGCATTATGTTTGTTGTTGCTGAATGTCTTTGCTCTTTCTACTAGTGATCATTGATACTGCATCGGTATTGTAACCACCATAATATTGGACTAGCTGATAAGAGAGAGATAGAGTGCATGTATTTATAATGATGTAACCTCTTGTTATCTTTACCCAGCAGCCTCAGCAGTTTGGGACCACCAGTGCCTTCCCTCAGAAGTATCAACCCACCAACACCAACACCAGTAGACACAATAGCTACCAGGGGCCTAGGAATTCACACATGTAAGTCAGCTTATCATCCATTACTCAAAACTAGAGCTAAATATTTTAATTGAAAGCGGCAAAATGGCCAGGTTAAGGACATTAGATCCTTAACAATTATGACATTTATTTATCCTTCAGAATTAATTGCAGCAGATGAATTGTTTGTAGAACAAATGTGTTCCTCTCTTTTGTCTAGCCCCCTCCCAACCCCAAATGGTCAGGTGTTAAACAAATACTTGAGGTTCTTCTCTCTTCTATGTAATGTGCTTTTGTAATTGAGACAAATGTTCAAAGCCTATTTATAATCTTTGGTAATCAGAAAGCAATGAAATATGAGGGGAAAAATGTGTTTGAAAAATTCCTAAAATATTATCATGTTATTTATTAATGTAGCGCTCATGGAAAACATAACAAACATTCAACATAAGATGGGGTAAATTTGTCTTCTGATGTCCAACACTTATCCTTGGAAGTGATTAATTCCAAATTTACCTTTTCTTTCTTTTCTTGTTGTTTCACACATGCAGTATATCAAGTAGAACCGTAAAGAGTCACCCCAGGTCGTCCAGTACTCCTGAGTTACGTATGAATGATCATCGTATGAATGACCGCATGGGTATACTGGACCCTAACCTCCCGTCTCATCACAACCGCCACTACCACCCTCATGAGCATCGCAGGTCGACGCAGCAGCCCTCCATGCCCCTCAATAGCTCCCGTCTACCCCCTTACCCCAGGGGAGGAGAGGAACCCTTAGAGAGGCTAGATAGGCTTGATAGGATGGATAGGAAGGAAGATAAAGGAGGAGGGGAGGTGTTCCTAGCTCCCAAGAGGAGAGAGGGCAGTGCCAGAAGACCACACCCTCATTTTAACGATGATACCCATATAGGCAGCACTAGTACCTCATTACAACAGAGTCATAGGTAAGTCTGATAGCTACTGGATCTGACCAAATTCAAGTGCCGCTTTTCTTATGTTGTAAATCATCCAATACTGCAATGTATGATATATTTTTGTATATATTTAATTTAATTTGTTATAATATCTTTTTTAGTTTCCTTATTCCTGCAGTCTTATAGAAAATACTGGCAGTGATACTTTATGCCAGTATCTGGGACTTCAATTATGTTTTATGCATCTCTCTCTGAAGTGGGTGCCATAGGCATTGTTTTAATTTTGTCAAATATATAAATGTGCATATTCTGTACATAAATGTTTTCTGCATTTGTGGATTATGTCAATAAGAAATTTGAGTGAGCAAGAATTAAAAGTAATACATGCTTATACTTGTCACTTCTAATTCAATATTAACTTTTAACAGTGGGCATTATGATCTATCTCGTAGGAGACCGTTAAGTAGTAACTCAACAAATAACAGTACCTTCCGGGGTGGTCGAAGGAGGCGAGATGACGACATCCCTCCAAGCAGGAGAAGTAACAGCACCGGCGGTACCACCATCACCACCAGCAGTAGTAGCAGTAATCACAATAGCAGCACCATGAGTAGTGCAGGTGGCACCGGTGGTAGCAGTGCGAATACCAAAGATAGTCGAGACTCCAAGGAGAAGGAGGCTACCAAGACGCCTTCCTCTCCCAAGATTGATCTGGCATCGTTTCCACCGTTGCCAGGGAGACCTTCCAAGGAGGATGGGAGTGAGGAAGGGAAGAAGGATGAGGGATCAGGGACTAAGGATATAGTACCCAGTATGACTCCAATGGCTGATGTAGTGAAGGGTCTCAAAGAACCCAAGGTATGTATGGGCATGTGTATGGACATCAAAGTAGCATTTTACTATGTCTTATTGAAGCTTTTATTACTTGGTTTGCTACCAGTGTTTAGCAGGCTTTATATTTATGTAAAGAATTATTTTAGGGAAGTGCAAATTATAGTTTAAACACTAAATCAAAGTGCTCTTGTTCATCTTTTCTAAAGCTTGTGGAATGTACTGTAATCTCAACCAATTTGGTGTCACTAAGTTAAAAAATTAGACAAATGTAATACCCAGAGGCAATCAATTACCTCTTTGAATTTAAGGGAAAATATCACACATTTCTCTGTCCAAACATTGTAAATTCATGATCAATTGTGAGTGTTGATTGATTCACCTATGACAGTGGAAGATGGTTTGAAAGCTGCAAAAAAAGTTTACAATTACCTTCTGGGACGATGGGTCATTTCTTGAGCTTTAATGTTTGGGTCCTGGTTTGGAGTTTAAGAGTGTAACTTTGATTTGTACATTTACCTTGGCAGAGAGCTCCTCGACCAGTTGAACCTAAGCCAGCACCAGTTGCATCAACCAAAGACAGCTCCACTAACACAGCTAGTCAATCCTCCGGGAGCAAAGAGGTAGAGAAACCGGTTGCACCTGCTCCTAAACCAGCACCACCAACTCCACAAAATGCCAAGTAAGTCAATTCAATGCAATTACAAAGTGTAGCTGGACTCTGCTTGTAACATTGTCTAGCTGACAAGAGCTCTGTGATTGCTACAGTACAGATATTAAGAAATGAGTGGAAATTATAAAGTATGGAACTACATTAATCAGATTATAAATTAAGAATAGTTTTGTGCTCTCACAGAAACTTGGTATTCTAAAAGAAATTTGATATCATGAACTAAAATTTGATGGATAATGACGTTGGTGTGAATTGTAAAACCAAAGTTGATTTTCTTTAAAAAACTTGCATCTCTTAACCCTATGTTAACTGGGGGGGGGGGGTCAATTTGACCCCCCCCTGTAGAAATTTCGCGACTTCTCCGAAACCGCGGCAGATATAACATTTTCCTTTCATGACTTTTTACTTTCGAGTCTTACACATCTTTTAAAACAATTTTTTTGAAAATCGGACCTACGGTTACAAGGTCACGTAACCTTTTGTCTTTGCATGTCAGCCCGAAAATCGCTCATTTTCGTGATTTGTGTACAAAACATATGTAAAAGTCATTTTTCCTAAAAATAGATAAAACATTGGTTATTCAGTCTTGTTTAAAGTTTAGATGTTTGTTTTGGGGTCAAAATAGTTGAATTGTAGTTATAAATGAAATAAAACAACAAAAACAATAAAATACATAAGTTAAAAAAACAATGAAATACATAAGAAATTATAAAAACAAGAGATAACATAAGGAATAACCTAGCTCTTCCAATTTTTTGTGTTATATTATTATTCCAAATGGTCTAATAAATATATGTAGTGAAAAAGAATACTTAAATATGAATAATCTTGTTTATGGGCAGAAATGTGAATTTTATGACCTTATTTGCATAAATTACCATAAATATGCAAATGAGTGATTTTTTCAAAAATTTGAAATTACCATAGTATTCTATACACTTCACTTGACATGCATGCAAATTTTCGCGGCGATCGGCGGTGAAACGGCCGAGATCTTAGGGGGGGGGGGGGGTCAAATTGACCCCCCCCCCCCCCCCCCCCCAGTAAAAACCTGGTCTGAAATAGCCCAGTTAAGATAGGGTTAAAGGTAGATTCCTAGTTTTGTTTAAAGGAAACATACTAGATTTAAACCAAACCATACAAACATAACTTTAATTCACTAGGTTCATGCTTTCAGAGCCAGAGGGCTAGTATTTTGTGTAATTAAACAAGATTATGTAGAGAGCATTTATATGGAAGAGGGAGGGGTGTCCAGGTCATACCATTACCTCGTGGCAATGAGACAAAAGTCCACATTAAAATGACTTAACGGTGTGAAATAACTTTATTTGCTCTGCAGGCAAAAGCAAACCTCATCGTACACGCAGACAGACCCTGAGGAGAAGCAGTCCTCTAAGATAGAGGCATCACCTTCTCATGGGACTACCAGTGCTACTACCAACAATGCTACCAAGCACAACTCTAGGGCCTCCACGTCCTCCACTCCCTCCTCCTCCAACACCTCCTCTTCCTCTTCAATGCCTGCTGCCTCCAAGAACGGTAGCAGCCATCCAGTGGCATCTGAAAGCACCAAGTCCGTTTCCACGGCAACGCAGGCTGTGACATCATCCGTTGGCACGGCAACGCCAGCCACCTCTTCTGCAGCCTCTCATATGTCTGCCTCAGGGAGATCAACAGCTTTGGCAGGGAGCAACTCGAGTGCGGCGGCGGCGGCAGCCCAGGTCGCAACTGTCAAGACATCGGTATGTTCAAGTCTACCCTGGAAAGGGCGGTTTATGTCATCTGGGTCCACTGATTCATCCATGATGAGCCATAGATCAGCTTACCTTTCTATTTTTAGTCAAGGAATAAGTTAATTCCATCTGAAATTTCAGCTCCCTTTATCCTGCTCTCTTATCATGATCATCAGCAACATTTTTTCTTGTGGTCAACCTTTCTTTCATTCCTTCATTACACCTAAGGTGGTTTGTAGCTATTATGATTTGGGGTTAGATTGGTCCATCAGTTTGTATGTTTGTTTGTTGCCCTGTCTGTCTTTATTTCTGTCCAAATGTTCATCCCACTTTCATGTTATTGCAATATTAAAAAATATTTAAAAAACGCTCTTGAAATTCAAATTTAGTACAGGCATCTGTCACCATGGGGAGATGAAGTGATTATATTTTGGGGTAACAACTAGGACAACGTTCATATCATCATATATCGACATGTGAATAGTTGAAATGAGGAATGCTTTTCTCCATTTATTTAAAAATATTTTTGAATATATTGCAAATGTTTTTGTTATGTTGCACCAAAATATCTTTCATTATTGGAACAACAGAATAACAATGAATCAGTAAATGGAATTTTCTTTTTTAACTCTTCTTTACTTCCATTAATTGTTGTATTACAGGATGGTATTCCACCACCAAGGCTAAGCTATGCACAAGTGATTGCCAAGATGTCAGCAGCCAAAGCAAACCAAGCTGAGAACCCAGAACCTTCCAAGCCTAGCGGTAACAAAACAAGTGCACAAACCACCGGTCCAAAAGACATGCCCAACTCAAACTCAAGTAGCCATGAGAGAACTCTGAATAACTCGTCATCCGTGCCCCTCTCCAACCATGCCAACTCCCAGATGGGCTCCAAGCCTCAGAGGTTCCCACGCTATGGGCGCGGTCCTAAGATGGAACAGAATGGAGGAGATGGGGGGCACTTTTACTCTGGAGGAGGGAGACATAGAGGAAGGGGAGAGTATGGAGGTAGAAGATCCCCACCTCATCATAAACCTGCCAGCAAGTAACATCAAGCAAGCATCTGTTGGTAGCTAGCTAGGAATGAATGAATGCATGTCATGATGGTCCAGTATAGAGCAAGATGACAGACAGACAGTCACAGGGAGAAAGGCAGCACACATTTCGCTCAGCCTGCTACTTGTAGTGGAAATGTTTACTTTGCCAAAATAATGAGCTGCACAGTGCTTGCACTTTTATGGAATGGAATGGACAATGATGAGGGGATTTTTGATATGACTGGAAGTTAGTCTTCCTTCGTGAAGTTGGACGGTCGGAAAGAAAACTTGATTACTTCATTCACAGGATGTGAGAGTTAAAGGAACTGTCCGGTTTCCGAAAGAAATGGAATATTGTAAACTTGGTATTGTTTGACCTTGTGCGCTATTTTGAGCCAAGGTTACAGTGTAGTCTACAATGGAATGAAAACAGTAAACAACGTGCTTGAAAATCGGTTGGGTATGCTGTAGTGTACCATTGTCACTTTGAGAGTTCTTCAACATGGCAACATTACCTGAGAGAGAGATGATCACAACATTGTGGATTAGGAGGAGTAGATTTTTTGAAATTGTGCTTTGTTTGAACGAAAGAGGACAGGTCCAGTTTGGATTTTTGACACTGAAATTTTTTGTTTAAATGTCTTTGTGGTATGCCAAAAAGTAGCATTGACACAACTTTGATTGGTGGGAAAGATGGCTTCCAGATGCAGCGTTTGTCAAATATGCTTGTAGGCAATTATACTAGCAATGTTCACTAGGCAATGGCTGTGTCAGTGGACAACCATTGATGATGCCTTTGTCTTTCAATGACACGGACAACAATTTTTTCTTTTTCTGTTGACTAATTATTGTTGTCAATTTATGTAGAGATCTACTTTTTGAGAAAAAAAGTGGAAAACACCAAGCATTAGTTTTGCTCAGCAGAAAAACAAGCCTCAAGTGAGACTTTGCGCAATTGATTTGCAATTATGAGATGCTGTGTGTGTAGAGAACTTTGAAATCGATGATTTTTAAAGAAGAAGCATGATCACTATGCGAAGGAAGTTGGAAAGGGATCAAGAAGTTTGAGCCATCAGAGACTTCATAGTAATGCACGTGTTCATAATCTTCTTGATGCAGAAAGTGCAGCCATGGCGTGTCTACGCAAGGAGGAGAGACTCTGAACTTTGAGTCATGTGTGAAATAGTCATTTCTGTGAAAATGATTTTGGAAGGAGTAGCAATGGAGCCCATGGAGGAAAGTTACATACCATCATCAGGAGAAGTCAGCATCAAGAGAAGATGGTATATTGAGGGTTGATCAAAGTGATGAAGAAGCGAAGGTGCTGGGAAAGGGATTGAATTGATGTATATTTGTACAGGGAGTAGAGGTAACAGTGCTGTAGGTATGGGGGAAACCAAAGTAGACGAGGTCATGGGAAAGTGGGCCAACTTATATTGATCAGCGTATGATTCATGGACAATTGCCAAGGGTACCTCAAAAGGTTGATACTGTCATTTATTGGGCGCGTATTGGTTTGGTTCAGGTATCCTCAATTGGGAATTTGACTGTATCAGGTGTGATGTTAAGAATGCTCGTACATAAGAATTGTCTGTAGGTGTTCAATCCATGCAGGTAGGGAGGACTTTGAGTCAGGGGTTACAACGATTATGAGAGCTATGTCCATGCGATTTCAGGACAAACATCAAACCTTCACAATAGCTGCAATTACAGGTCAAATTCATTGAGGTACTCTATAATTGGAACAACCTTCTGGGTCGTTCCAATTTGAAGGCAGTAATGAGCAATTTGTTCATAAATTCTTTTTCTTGATATACAGGTAGGGGATCAGTGAGAATATCGACTTGTTAATGTTGTACATGGCTCAACATTCATCCTTTGAAAGAAAACAAAAGCCGACTGTAGAGAAAATCTGTTTCATTCATCTTGTACAGATTTGGAAAGATGAAAGAGTATTGATGTGGTGATATGGACAATATTTTGTGTTGTAGATCTCCTAAAAACACTCGTCTTTCTTGGCACAAAGTTGTAGAGCTACCATTACTTGCCATTGAGTTGCAATTACTCATGATTCCTGGAGTACAACTTCAGAAACCAAAGTCAAATGATGTACTTATAGTGGAGATACATGAGATATGTCCAGCATGTGTAGATATCTACTCTCGAGTGTCCCTCGCATCTAGAGTAAAGTCGAATGCTTGCTCACTAGACATGGTCTTGTATTCTCTATGTATATGCAAGCGTCTCTCAATCGTACGTCCACATCTCTAAGACTGCGTCGTTGTATTCTTGAATGCGGTAGCAGTTGGAGAAATGCCACCAAAATATATCTTAATGCGAGAAGAGTTTATTAGCTTGCCAACTGTAGAAAGACTGCTTATGCATGATATTTGTCCATTATTTGTTCCGGCTATTCTTACTAAACAGAAATATTGATAGAAACACTCTAGTGTTGTTGACAGAGACTAGTACAACAAGTACAACATATATGTATGAGTTTGCGCAATGTGAATATATGTTGGAACTTGATTTGCCAGATGCAGACATAGTTAAATGGGGTGCCTCATTACATGGACTTTGAGTAACGATAAAACCTCAGTACTTATCTTCAAACCATTCTGAAAATATATATATTTTTCACATTACATGTTAACCAAGAAAGTAAGATGAAGATAATATGCTGCTGGTATTATTCAATGAGAAATATAAAACAATGAGAAATATAACCTATTCAATTTTATTTTCTTAAGGGGTTTTCTTCTGCTTTATTTGTTATAGCTGCCCAAGGCATTCATCACAAATAGTGGTAAATCTTTGTTTTTGTTATAGAAACCCTAAACACAAGAATTTGTTTTTATTTCGGAAAAATCTCTGCCAGGCAAACATGGAAAGATACAAGATACGTTAAGAACAATTTGTTATGTAATACACCCAAGTTACCAGAATAAATACGTACTGGTACATTCCAAAATATCCAAATTTAAAGTAGAATTTAAAGTAAGCTGTGTATTTTAATCTTTGCATTTAAACTAGGATGTGCGAGTAGTCCCTTGCAGGAGGGAATTAATGGCTAGTAAAGAAGTGTTGGTTAACTTGTAGAGTCTTAGTGGTGCTCTGGCCAAAATACAAGCCAATGTCGATTCCCCCCCCCCCCCCCCCTCCATTTGTTGGTAATACATGTTGGCAGTCTTGTGTTAAATCATCTTCAACTTGTGAGACTCTTTAGTATCATGTCCATGACTAAACATTATCAGTGTTTTGCTGTGACAACGTACACCAACAAATGTTGTTTGGTACAGAAGTGCTTCCGTTTATCTCGTTATTCTCAAGAGCAACCCTCCTGATCGCAGCAGTCCTCATACAAGATAGTGAGACAATTCCACATGGGTGTTGACAACCAATCATGACTCACTTTTCTTTGTTAAAGTTCCATTGATTTGTATAATTTGTACAAGCTCATTTGATATACACTTACAATTCTTTAAACTGTACATGTACTTGCATCAAAGCAGAACTTCTGTGCAATAATTTCATTTAAACATGTAACACTTTAACCTTTGGAGTTACTAACAGTTTGTACTTGATTCCTTTTAAAGGAGCCCCCCCCCCTTTTTTTTTTGGGGGGGGGGGGGGGGGGGTGTGTCAAAAGGTTACAATACATGCTTTATTTGTCTTTGTTTCCCCCCATGTGGAATCATCCCATAGGTCAATCTCTTGGCATCTCCTTGCAGATTTAGATGCCACATACCTGCAATGGTAAAATGATTTCTTATCGCAGTGACATTGGCAGTAGAATTCAACATCTTAGGGTGCTAGTAGGTTTGATTTATTGTAGCAGCTTCCATGAAGGTTTGTTTATGAACCATACATGCTAATATGTCATTGATTCAAATCTGTTCAGCTTCCCTTATGAAAATGCCTCCTGTGACATAACAAATGATAGTGGTCATTGCCCCAATGCGTATGGTAGGATCATATTCTCAACTAGAACACTACCTGTAAAAGCTCAAAGGAACTAACCATTCATTGGAAGTTGGCTTGTTTGGAAGCAAAACAAAATTAGACAAATGATTTTAGGAAAGGATACCATGATGCTTGATTACCTAATTCATTGGTTACCTTATTCTTATTACTAGAAACATGTAGCACTGTGTTAATTCATCTTAAGCCATTACAACGGATCACACAGGTTTTTGTCATGAGCACCGAAAGGTGGACCTGTGCGCTATACAAGTATCCACTATTATTATTATTATTATTATTATACCGAGCAATACCACCTAGAGACTGATATTGTTTCAATTTAGGATCTAAAGATCTGGAAGAATTGTACAGTCAAGAGAACTGGGAGAAAATCTTTGAATTATCCTTGGGTACAGACCTAATCCCTCTTACATTTAGGGGCGTCAGCAGAGACAGAGGCACACATTTATGGAGATAATATGTGAGTTTCTTATTCTGAACAATGCTATGGAGGGTTCAATTCCATGTCAAGTATTTGGAATAGAGTGGTGTCACTCTAATCATGTTCAGGTTTATTATGCTATGTCACTGTGATAAAGAACCCTGATTCCTTATAAAGCTGTCTAAGAAGATCTAATGATATTTTTTGAAAAAGGTAGTGAAAACATGTAAATCTTAACAAGACTTTTGAGTAAATGTAGGGTGCTGGTTTATAAATATATATTGCTGTTTTTCAAAATGTTTTGCTGTACATAGAGATAAGACAAAAGAGTGAAAGAAATATGTAATGTTCATTTGTTGTGAAATTATTTGTGTGTATGAAGCCTTAATAGTAGTTTTTAAGAATTGTCAATTGATAATAATGAAAGGGGAATTGTAGATTACAAATGTAAGATTATTACTGTGTTGGATGAGACCAACTTAAATTTATTTGAAAAAGAAAAAATTATGAATTATGATTTCTTAATTTGAAGATAAGTTGAGATTGGAAAGACCATGATAAGGGTCAATAAAATTGATGTCTCAATATGTGCTGAGATTATATGGTTAATGATAATGATTGTTTTACCTGGCTGCTAAGAAAGCAAGTGTATGCTTCCAGGTAAGCGACAGGGAACTGATGGCTTTAAATCTTTTCTGTGGGACTTAGTAATGAGGATTAAATTAATGCCCTACCAAATGACACTAACTCATTTGACTTAGTTTCAAACCCGCTCCTTCCTGTTTACGAGACCATTGCTCTACCACTGAGCCATCATGCCATCATCGCATGTTTGGTTGTATGGGTAGACCGTGCATAGGTACAATGTTTAGGCACTTTGCCTTTACAGTGGATGTCTGAAATTTCTGTAGCTACTATAATATCCATTCTACGTCCCTTTTGGTTAAAAGTGGGAAATATTATTGTCCATGCCCGTGAATATTGCCACAGCTAGAGTTACTAGTACTATCCTCTCTTTTTCCATTTTCTGAAAAATAAGAATGATTGCTAAGCATCAGTATGTTGATGCTATATGCTTCAGGATTCATCTGTTGTAGGCCTACCACCCTGTATCTGTTATACAATAATGATGGTATAATATTTCATCTTATTTGTTTATTGATTTATGTTGATGAAGAAACCATTTCAAAATGGCAGCTTCCATTGTGGTGGTACCATTTTCAAAACTTTATCTTTTTCGTCTTAGTTTTATTTTGTTCTACAAAATGACTCGTGATTAAATCTGAGCAGAATATTTTTTAGCTCTTACTTTTATTAGAGAAACAAAGAAAGCTCAGTTATGAGTATTATATCTTATTTATCCAGTTTTTTTCCCTCCATCTTTTAATTTGATTTCTTTGTCTTAAAAAATCTTGCCACAAATATCTTGAGCTGGCCATACGTTATTTTCATAATTTCATTTGAAGGATTCTTTTTACTTTTATGGTTTTTATAATGAGACCATATATTTGAATGAAAATCTTTAAGGTTACAAATCACTTATGTTTTAAAACTTAATTTTTTGTTTGCCATTTATACAAATTTGCAAGGGAAATTTAATAGCTGTTCCAGTATTACAGTATGATAATTTCAACATAAATGCATGATGCACCTATTCAAATTGATCAATCTTTTCCACTGTATTTCTTGCTTTCTAAACAATAAGGTTTAAACTTGTCGTTGACATGTAGGAAGAACTACAAAAATTGTAATGATATACAGTATGTCTTTTTTTCTATTGCTTGGAAAACTGGGACAGAATTTGTGATTTGTTAAATTGTTATTAAAAAAAATAAAGAAATATAAACTAGTGTGGTCAATCCATTTTGCACTTGCATTTGCAATGAATTGATATTAATTGATGTTTAAAAGTTGATAACAAGCCAACAATCTGAATTTTAATAGCATCGTAGAAGTGGGGATATCGTTTCATTGTCTTTATTCTCTCTCATGTAAAATATGTTGTTAACTTAGTTGTGAAAATGAATCATAAAAGCTAATTTACCTCTTTATGTATCTGTATTAGTCTGAATTGGTAATTCCCGTAATTTGTTTATTCTTTTTTGATTGAAATACATGTTAAAACATCAAATACTGTACAGATGTTGAATGTGCAATTTTTCTTTCCATTTTATTGCAAGTAATTCATGTTAGATGTCCTAATATTCTTTTAAAAAGGCTGTTGTGTGTTATTTTGTGTACTTGATATTCATTTTAGATGTGTAGTTGTAGTTTTAGGAGATGTTTTATTTCACTCTGTCCTCTCATCAAGAGATCATACTCATTAAGTAGATAAAAAAAGTTGGGTCATTTAGGATATGATTCAGGACTTCCTTATCGAGATTGGATTTCATACCAAGCTAAAATTAAAATTTAATTGTTGAATTTTCTACGCAGCTAATCAAATAGTATCCAAACCATTCTCCATGATATGATGCTATTCGAATGCATCCATATGATGATGGAGAATGAAATGTTTTGCTGAAAAGTATTGCATGATCATTTCTATCTCATGATTCCATTTTCATCAATCAGAGTTGATTTGAATATTGTGTATCACACAGCCAGTATTGCTCTCACATATTATGATATTGAGTCTATATTTTACAAAAGAAGGCTAAGCACATTATTTTTGTAAGATTGTTTTTCTGGGAGTTTATCTCGCCCCATGTCTGTTAAGTTGAGATTTGTTATGTCCTTGTATGGTTTGTAAGTGGAAAAGGTACTATGTACATGTTAGTGTGTAATGTTAGCTAAACAGCTTATATTAAGGCTTTTCAGATCTGTAACTCCATTTATCACTATTTTATTTACTCAAATTTTGAATACATCATTTTTTAAACCATTTTCTATACTTTCCCCTATTTTACTATTTCCATATTACTCTCTTGATCAATCGTTTCAATATAGTTTTCAAATTCCGGAAATGTTTTCTTTTCTTTTTCTTTTTTAAATCAATTCAGCATCTTTGATCTTGTCCTTTGTGGAAACGGTGTGTTACTGTAGTATCTCCATGTCAAACCTTTTGGGAGACCCGGTAGATACAGTATGCTATTTTTGCTGGGTTTTTTTTTTCCTTCTTTTTTCCCCCGAAATGAAAAATAATTTAAACATGTTTGTAGTGACTTGTCAGTAGCTGGATAAAGTTAGTTAACAGGTATGCATTTATCACCGTATGAAAGAAAGAAAGAAAATATTTTGGTACACATGGAGTAGTTCATAAAAACAAGTACTGTTCTTGTCCATTTTTTTTCCCTTTCCATCTTTTTACTTTTGGCCGTGAAACTTCTCTTTGCATGTTCAACATTTGATATATTTCAGGCTTACTTTACCATTGCGTGTTAAAATCTTTTGTGTGTATATATACATATATATATATTATATATATTGTCAAGTGAATTTCTATGGCAAATAAAAAGTAACTGCAGTGGCAGATTTTTGGTGTACAGAAAACTCCTGTACATTGATTGACTGCCTTATTCTAAGATGTATTTCTGTATGTTGAGAACCAAATCTCCTGGCTATGGAAAATAAGTAGTTGAAGCAAAAAAAAAAAAAAAAAAAAAGTTCTAGAACGAAAATGTTTGTGCTGTCGCATATATTGCTAATTAAGGATGTTAAAGAAATTGAATTTATGAAAAATCAAAAAAAGATAAAAGAAAAGAAAAAAAAAAGATAAGATATATATGCGTTGACATGTTGCTTTTGTTTCTTTTTTTCTTCCAAGTTGAAATTGGTGCATAGACATATTTTAATGACAAAGAAAAATGATTTAAAATATGCTTATTTTTCTCTGTTGGCTTGTGGAAATGGGTATTCTGATAAACTTATCATTTTGATTTGGGTTTACTATGGGATATATGGGTTAGGCTTAGGTTTGTGTCCAAATTGAAAGCCGTCATGTTACAATTATGATGGGGTGATATCTTTACTTGCAATTTGTTCAATTATCTGAATTGTATCTGTTTCAACAGTGTACTGTATTTATGATGTGTCACCTCGAACAAATGATCTGAAAATACCTTGCAAATGTAGATTTCAATAGTAGAGGGGGAAATCAATCCCACTATGATACAGAGTCAAAGCCTTTGTAAACAAAGAGATTATAATTACTGCATGCATTATATTGTAACAGACGTGTTGAAAAAGACAACTTTCATTGGAGAAAAAAAAAATGTCACTTTCTTTCTTCTTGTGAATGAGCTATGTGGATAAAAAAAAATTAAATGATGAAAAATATGATCTGTGGAAAAATATATTCAGTGTTTTGTGTCATTATTTTCGTGAATAGATACCGGTATATATGTAGAGAGAGAGGGAGGGAGGAGGGAGGGAGAGAAAAAGAGAGAGAGAGAGAGAGAAAGAAGAAAAAGAAATGTATGAAATGAAAGAATTGGTCTACCTTGAACTTGTAGAGATATTTTCCTTCAAACTATATGCAAGCTTTGTATCTAAGCACAATTCAACCATTTTGCTTTTCTTATTTTAAAAGATATACAGTATTTTTACAAAACATGAAAATCATTTCAGATGTGCTGATGTCGTGCCAAGTCACATGCTAAATATCTTTATTATTATGAAGCAGGATTAGCACGTTTAAGATCACCCATATATATTTTAAACATAAAAAACATGATTCAGAACACCCCCATAGACATGTGTGTTACAAATCTAATTAGCATTTTTCTCCATGTGTTATAATTTCCTTGCTTAAACTATTTGGGTTTTGCATTTATTTTGTATTATTAAAATACCAGGGGGGTAAAATCCCAGGGGGGTAAAATCCTTGTCCATCCTATCTTCTCTTCTCTTAGGTCTTCTGAAAAGTACATGATACTGTCAGCCCAAGAGGATCAAGCCCCTGAGAACAATAAGTTGGTCTCAATCGCTATCAAACAATCTTTTTTACTGTTGATCTGCTGGGATATTCCAAACCTTTTAATATGAGCCTTGTTGAATTAGATAGTTTAGACAACAAACTTGTATGTCTGCCCTATTTGTCAGTACACTTACAGTGTAAGCTTTCACATATGTTTTTTAAAAACCATTTCCTTAACAATTTCTGCAATGTGAAAATTAAAAAATTCTTTATTACGGTACCGGTAGTCATTGTCAGTTCAACATCTGATGATATAAAGTGGCTTACTAAGAGGTGTATCTATGGGGGTGGCAGAGGAAGACAAAATTCATGATCCTAAATGAAAGAGTTATGGTTTGAGAAAGAAGTCGCTAAAAAACTATAATAACGTTCAAAATTTGAAATCACTGTTCGATTACACAGCCAAGGATTTTTTTAAGTTCCAATATTTGGGCAGTGAGATGGCCAGATTGAATTGGTTGAAATAACATTTGCTTCGCTCGCTTGTGAAATGTATAAATTGGATGGTTGAAATTCAGCCACCAGGCCTCGCTTCCACCCCCCCCCCCCCCCCCCCAAATGAAAATATATGAAAAATATGCCAATGATTTCAGACCTCCCATGCAAATTTTATATGGGTAAATGCATAAGAAATTGCATTTTGTTGGGTTAAAAATGCAAATTAATATGAAGGGATTTCATTGTTTGCCCCTGGATGCCATAATACCTGACCACAGTCAACATTGGTGACTGAATAATCTGAGTTAAACCATTTTTCCTTTATAAAAAAAAGTTTTAAACAATTGAATACAATTAAATCATTGCAAACACATTTTTAATTTGTTATCACAACCCTGTTATGAAGGAAAGAACAGATCGTTTTTTAATGACAAGACACCTTATATTAATCATCAACTAATGAGCACATGTGACTCTGTGCAATGCACCGATACGTCACATGATAATCAGATCACAAGTGTAATCTCAGGACTCCTCAACCCTCTCTCTCTCACATGGTGCACCCACAAGCCTACCAGGCGCGGATCCACGGGGGGGGGGGGGCTTGACCGGCCCCTGGCCCCCCCCCTGGCTTTTTTTTTTTTTTTTTTTAATAAAAGAAAAGAAGAAAAAAAATTAGGGTAAAATACAAAAAATAAATTATGCATACTACCCCCCCCCCCCCCCCCCCCCCCCCCACTGAGCGAGATATTGGTCGGCACGATTTTCACATTTTTGAGGTCAAATACGAGAAGAAAAAAAATATGATCACTACCCCCCCCCCCACTGAGCGAGATATTGGTCGGCGCGATTTTCACATTTTAGGCCCCCCCTATCGGCAAATCCTGGATCCGCCCCTGCCTACTGTATATCATTCATCACATGGGGGTACACACACACGTGCCAACATTGTCTCATATTATCACCCTTTGCCTGACACACAAAGATCTGAATTGAAAACCAAGGCACGATTGGTGTGCCAATAGTCTATGAATTCTCATACCGTACTCGCATTCTCTCTTTTTTCCACTCAACTCATTATCTCCAAAACTAGTTTGTGATGAAATGATCCAAATTGCCTCATTTACATCAACAAGAAGCAGGAGTTATGCTTGAAAACTCTCATTTCAAGTCTTGCTGAATATACAATATTTTTACAAAACCTCAAATTTCGGTTTAGATAACCATATGTATCTATAATCAAAGATGAGTACCGGTAGGTTTCAGGCATATTTGTATCCAGGGTCTTTCCTTGAATAATGTTAAGTCAACAAAAATAAATAGACTTGTAAATAGTTTTTGTATTGTAATCTCTTATAATTCATTTTTATTGAGATACATTTGATATAAGGCAACATAGTAAAGAAAATGATGGAATGATATCAGATCATACATGTTGCATAAGAATTATTCTTTTCAATGAAGACATGTGTCTACTAGCTATGATATACAGTGTGTATCCAAGAAAAGTATACCCAACTTTGGTAGATTCCAAACTGTGCGACCGTGAATTATTATATTTCATTTTAGCGAGTACCGGTAGCTAATATTCTGTCTAATGAACCCTTATTTATAACTCTGCTGATACAATAGAGAAGTGAGATTTTAGACATCATGAGACAAGAAGTTAAAAGGATGTTAGAACTTTTTTAAGGATGTCCTGTGGATATGTAATGAGATCATGTGAAAGCTTAGATACATTGCATCACTTTAAACAATGAACCATGAAGCAGAATTCAACTTTTAAAAGGATCTAAGACCAAATTAATGCATGCATTTGTTGCATCAGCCCAAACTTGGTACAAGGGAATTTTGACTCCACTTTGAAAAACCCTGGTGCTCAGTCATCCCTGTCAGAAGAATGATGAATAGAGTATCATTAGACAGAAAACAGGTTACCGCTAGTCTTTATCATGAAATACGTTTTATATCACATCAATTATTACTCTTTAAAGGCATCGTTTAACAATGTGAAATCTGAGATGCATGGCCCTACGTGTTATCAGTGTCTGTGATATGGTGTAATATGAAGCCCTAAAAATAAAATCGCGCTTCAAAATGATCAAGAAGTGCCTCAAAAAAGTAAAAATCTTTGAGTGACCGCTATTACCATACTTGTTTTCCCCAATAGACTGTAGTGTTATGAAAACCGTTTGGCAAACGGTTTTCAAAATTTGTAATCCCAATCATAAATATGTTGATAATCAGACAGGCGATCGGCTTGTAAAATTCACGGGTTCATAATTATCATTGCAGCATGAGCTAAATCCAAGATTTTTTTTCAGAATCTGAGACAAAGTTACACGATCCCTCTAATTATAAGCTACTAAAGTTGGGTATACTTTAAAAGAAATATGTAATGTATATCTTCATATAAATTTACTGTCACATACAGACTTACAAATATATTTGTATATTCTCTTATAGTTCATTCAATTTCATTCAATAAATGATTTCAACACATTTGATTGCTAATTTGAGTTATAATATGCATATAATCGTAAAGGAAATATATTTATCTGACATTTGTATTTTGTACCAAGTTTCTAAAAATGGTGTTCATACTTCCATCCCCTGACGGTATAATACCCTCAGTCTGCAGATATTTGAGAAATTTCATTCCAGATATTTTTTCATAAGTTAGAGTGTGCATTCAAATTGCCTTTAATGTTAAAAACAGGAATTTTCATCACCACTGCACAAGCTCAAACATCTCATGAACCATGCACTGTGATTAGCTATGCAATCAACTACAGGCTGAGAATGTTAAACTTATCAACATTAGCTACATCATCAACCAGTGTTTGGAACTCTTGAATCATGTAGCTCATAAGTCTTGATGACAAAATTAAATTGTCTCTACAATTAAATTGTGATAGCTTTGCCCACTTGCTTTGCTCACTTGCAAAATCTTAGATATTCACATAGAAATGGCTTAGAAATAGTAAAACATATTTATACAATAGGAAACTCAATAATACCATGCAGAGCTGTGAGAATCTTCATACCAGGGGTGGTATTACAAAACATATCTACATAACTAAAACAAGATATAAGATGTCCATATATACAAACAAATGTCTTCAAATTCAATGTATTACAAGTTTAAATCGTTACCCGGTTAATGTAGAAATAAATTAGTAATGTATTGCAATAAAAATGCTTCTATGTATCTTAAAAAAGGATTAAATATGATTATATATCACATGAAGATGAACTACGATATGTCGTGTATAATATACATCTACAGAATCTATACAAATTGTACATGAATACCTTGGTAACAAATAATGAATTGACATTCATTTTTTTAACTTTTTTCTTTTACTTTCATCGAGTCCATTCAATTGTCAAAAGCAGATTTACAACATAAAAAAAATCTTGATTTCCTGCAGCGGTATTTCCTTCTTTTTCCCCAAGAATTCATAATCTAAAAAGTAATCACAGGAATGGTACTAATGACATTTTGAAGATAGCAGTCTGATAGATGATGAGTAGCTAAATGATATGGTTAGCCACAACTCTATGGGATTTACTTGAAATTACATGTACTTTAGAGCAATGATACATAGGATTCCAGACTTATTCAAACCACAGTATGACTAGAATCGTTGTAACCTACATGTAGTCTTATTGTAAGAAAAACACTCATTTTCTCGTTGTTAAACTCTGAGCATTTTTTCCTTACAACTTCAGGGACTGTTTTATTGCATGTCAAGCCACAGTAATTAGAAACCATTTGATTTCAAAGTTTGAAATACACAATGTACAGTACTACCTCTGCAAGAAATAGAGAAGCAGTAGCTTGCTCGCGGGTACAAAGCACTATAACAATAGCGTGCATGCAGCCTAATTATGGCAGGCTATGAGTTACGGTAAGTACATGCACTCACCGAACCTACAACAATAAATCAATAAAATGATAACCAGTATGCTGGCTACAACATGCAATCGTGGGTGTCTGTGTAAAAACAAATTAGGTTGTTTGAAGCCACAGATTAAGAAACATTGTCTGGTTTTCCTGAATCGTTAGTATCTTGACTAAAAAAGAATCACATAAATATATCTGTAACATATCTTTAGACTTAAGGCTTGTTCAAGATATAGGGCTACAAAAAGCCACCACGTTTTTGGAACGTGTAAATGAATGACAACTGCGCAGAACATAGAACTTACATGCATTCACTGAGCTCTGTGTTATAGGATAGAGGAATGTGAAGCATATTACACTTTACATCATAAAAATAAAACACTGTGGCTTTGCTGCATCATATCTGAACAGCCTTAAGGAACCTTGAGAGATATGTCCACATAAAAATGACATATAAAAGGCAAAACACTGGTACAAAATATAGAATAATATTTACATCTGAATGTGAGTGTAATGAAGTAGGCAGTTGCTTTTTTAAGGTCCCTATCTGCAAAATATGAAATGTAAAAAGATCATTATGTACCTTTTTTATGTGAGTTTTAAAAAAGGCCATTGTTTTGCTCTTGTAATAGCACATTTGTGAAACATATACATGGTTGGTCCAAAAAAGTATTAAAAAAAATAAAAATAGTAAGTACCTCATCTTGTATCTCAATGTCCAAGCTTATCAAATGTTCTCACATTTAGCTCTACTAACAGTTTTGATGATCACAAAATTCAAGAAAATTAAACCTAATAGGATGCTAGTGCTGTGCTGGGGCGTGAACCCATGACCTGTATATCTCTGGCCATGTGTTATACCACTGAACCATGACACATCGGTTTGTTTCAACTATGAACATGAACAGGCACTCCTTTCATCATAAGATACACAATGTTCCATTTCAATAAGCATGGACATAACATTACGTCCAATCAAATGGAAGGTGGCTTGTTTGATATACAAGATAACTTAATGTTGAGATCAAATTGTAATAGTATATAATCTTATTATATACAATGTCAATATCTGAACTGTACAAAAATCTCATGAATATTCCCATACTTCTACAATTTTGTAACAGCTACCAACACCTAAATCCTGTTTCTAATCCCATCATATATTCTAGTTATCTCCATTTCTTCTTTCCTGAAAATATGTTTCTTACTCTATTTTCCCCCTTTTTATCTGCCTTTACATCATGACTGTATTTTTCTTTCATTATCAAAGCACTTTCTAGAAGCTAAATTTCTAAATTTTCGAATACGATTTGAGTAATATATAAGTACATGCAAATGTGTCAGTAAAGAATTGAATTTATATCAGACACTGGCAGAAAAAGAAAGAAAGAGAGAAGAATAATTACAAAAAGGAAAAACAATTAAGTGAATTTAGCTTCACGTTTACTACATGTCAGGTTGAAAGAAGAGGCTGTTAAATCTTGCGTAATATAGATGTCATCACTGCATTTAAGCAAGGCAAGAATGGATAAGCACCAAATACTGCAGTAACATCAATTATTGTGGTTATATGTGTACGTTATCTCAAAACCATAACAATTAATATATTGCAAATGCCCAAGAAATTGACTACATTAATTATTCAAAAACCAAACCAAAACCAAAACCAAAAAATGACAAAAATGAAAAGGTTTATTATCATTAAATACACCTATAAGAACTATATAACGATACCACTAAACCCCATTTTATATTTCTTTCTAGAACTGCTGAAATTCATGTTGTTGCGTTAGAAAAAATTATAATTCATAAATAAGTAATACAAAAAAAGAAGATCTAAAATGTGTGTTCATCTCCAGACTATGTACCCCAACAAAGACTTTAATCACACACTATGAATTCAGCTACATAATTGCTATCTGCTTTGCTTTGCTCACACAATTCTTATCATACATTTTACAGGACTGGGAGACTACTTACGGTATGAAGATGTCACTAGTTGGTTATAGCAATTTTAAAATAATCTTGAGTTGTGTCAACAATGAATGTTTTTAAGCAAAGGATTATAATTATGAGCATCAGCATCACTTCCCTTTTACAATGGTGTGAAATATGTTTATGTTTAAAATCAATTAAACTCTTATTATAAGGAAGTAATTGCACTGGAAAATATGATCATTAGTTATAGGATGTTGGCTGCTTATGCAGGATTGTTCCCTGATGTGAAATCATCAACACCTTGCTTAATTATCTGGCGAAGTGCTCAAATCTCAGAGAAGTGCTTTAATTGTGTTAATCTGGGGATTGTCCAATATGCGGTTGACCTAAAACTTATATTTTTGTCATCCGCAAGCTTCCTGGTTTCTAGTGATAATGAATTGGCCATACTTGTAATTTTATATGGCTGTCTACTTTAAGGTATTACCATATTATAAATGACAGTTGGTCATGCATGCCAACAGTCCCTTGCATATTGGCACACTGCTGCCCAGATGATCATCATGTCAAAACATCTACCGGTAGTGTAAAGCAAATCTCAAAGTTTCCTGACTATTAAACCTTTCAATGTGATGGAAATGTGGAGAAGGAAAATCCCGTGTTTTCCCAGTTACATTACCCATAGCATTGGAAGAAATTCATAATAAATGGAAATGATAATAGTGATAATAATACATATATCTTGCTCTCAGCTATCTCTATATCACAATTTCATTCTACAATATATTCATTCTTGTCAGCCATCAAAGCGTAAGTGGTCAATTTTCCCCATTATCAATTCATATAAAGTATGAAACAAATAATATTGCTATAAACTGGTGAACATGCAGGGTAAAATCATTGAGTTGTAATACTTAGAGGTACACATTACATAAACACCCTTTTACTGTCTGATGTTTGCAATTATGAATAGGAAATGAGTGTTTCAGATTTGCAGGTGGGTGATTTGTATATCTATGACTCAACACCATAGTACCAGTGATTTTTAGAACAGGGCATTTTTTCATGAATCATGTTTCACAGTCATTTCCTCTTAAACGGATATTGAATCTCGGTCTTCAGAAAATTCTTCTATATAACTGTGTGTAATCTCCATTACTGTGTTCAACACAAATAAGAATAATAAATAACTTTGACATTCTTTTATCTAAGTGGACATTATCTCAATGTCATTTGTATTTTCTTCAAAAAATCCTGAAGTTCCATCTAAAATCATCATATTTTCTCTCTAATACCCCGTTCAAACTGGCCTGATTTTCATCGGATGCATCCGATGAAACAGCCACTATGAATGCTACAAAGAAGAAAAAGCCGATTAAATAGCCGATGAAAAGAAGAGAAATAGGCGATTAAATTCTTCTGCTCAAGAGCAGGAGAAATTCTCATTCTATCCGTGTGATACCGATGAAACAGCCACTGGGAATGCATTCGGGAGAAAACAGCGATTAAAACACTGATTAAAATGGCCTAATGTCGCAGTGTACGCGCACTTTATCGTATTACCAGCTGTGTTTGTTGACTTTTTGTTGAACATGCTGCATGCCAGCTAGAGGGGGCGCGGGCTTAATAAATACGTAATAATTCTTCACTTCCGGCAAGGGCTCGCCACAGCGAGTGAAATTCACCGGCAGTATGAAAGTGACAGCAGGAATAAACGGCGGTTTCACCTTTGTTTATATAAGGAAAATTAAATCTGTATTTTCATCGGTGTGACTCTGATAAAAGCCAGTTTGAAAGCAGTATTAATGTATAAGCGTGAGGGGAAATCAGGTCTGTATATAGAGTCTGTCCCCAAGACCATAAAATATCTCGTAAAATAAGTCTTAACTCAGAGTTCATTTCCTTCTAGCTATCCAATACAACAGAATAATAGCATCACTTCTAGTTATCAACTTATAATTAGGTACCTTTTGCTGTAATATATGGTATATATCACGCTTCATCTTTCTCTAAACTCATAAAATAATGATAACGCTTTCTCCATCGTTGTTTACGCATCGTCTCATCGGAGAGAGAGAGAAGGGAAGAGAGAAGAAGAGGTTTCCATGAAGATGAGGTGTTTCTATCATCAACTCGATGAGGCGTTACGATTCTTCAACAAGGCCGCGTTGTGAGCAAAGCTGGCTGCCTGGTCCCGCATCTGCTCTGTCTTATCCTCCAGCTCACCAAGCTTCTCACCTCGTTCCAGGGCAGCCTGCAGCATGGGGATGGGATGGGGTGGAGGCGGGGTGGGTTAGGGGTGGAAGTGGGGTGGAGGTGGGGTGGAGGTGGGGTGGGATTAAGAATGTCCGGTTTAATAAGGGTGTAAGGGTTTGGTATTGTAAAGCAAGATAAAATAATGCATAAATGGGATTATAGAAGGAGAAGATATGTTTCAGATATAGGATTTGATGTATTTGTTAACAAAGCAGAATTATGAAGAAAATATAAGTAAATTGGGTAATGAAAATAGAAAGTAAACAATTAATGAAAGAGGAAGTGAAATGTTATATTGAAGAGGATAATAGGTATACAAAGATGGATACAGAGACAGTAAAAAGAGGAGAAAAAAAATGACAAAAAGCGGGAAAGAAGAACATAGAATAAAGGAACATATAGATAACATTATAGACAAAAACAAAAGATACTGGTCACAGAAACAGAAAAACAATTACCTTTTTGGATTGCAGATAAGCAAAAAAGAAGAAAAATGATCGCAAAAACACAATACAAATTACATTTACATTCGGTAATGTTAAAGGTGGGATGGAAATTTTCATCAAATGAATGGAGAATTCATCATCAGATCATAATCTACATGCTTATTAGTGCATGTATTATGGATTTATTCTAACCATGTATGTAACGCCTCATATGCCATGGGATATTAGGTCTATAAATGTTTATCAATGTGGATGTTGGGGAAAGAAATAAAGATATAAATTAAATGCAAATATTGTTTAATAATCACATAAATCTAAATGAATTGATTAGCCATTTATATCTTATGACTTGAATGACCATGAGAATAAATGATGGGGGTAACCATGGCTGGTTCGCTATAGAGGGACTCCATGAAATATGTTTTAAATATTGATTTTATCATTACAGGAGAAAAATCACAAAATAATGACCATAGAGTAAACAATGTTTCTTTCGGTACCTAAATTAAAATGAGAACCGATGAGAACCAATGAGAAGGTATTTTTTGTGGGTCATAATATTTCTTTCATAATAGGGGAAGAGGAAGGAACAAGAAACATTTCATATTGCAGGAATGGATCCAGGATTATTTTAGAAAGGGGAATAAGGTGGGTGGGGTGGTGTAAAATATACTCCAGGGAACATGATTTTGGGAATAGTGCCAGAACTAGTAGGAGCGATATATTACATGCAGTAATGCCATGGCATGAATATTCTGCCCCCTCCCCCCATAATGAAAGTGATTTCAAGAATCCCTATGATCCCCCACCAAATTTCAACAAGGAGGATGTATGGTTGGGTTACACCCCCCCCCCCCCCCTGCATTGATCTTTGATACTGAGCTACATATAATTAACTAACATATGTACCTAACATATGACCCTAACATATGACCCTGTGATTTTCATACAAAATAAGCTAGTCACGACAATCACCACACAATATTGTCAAATGTCCTGAACAACATACACAGAATCATAAAATTATTTTCTTTCAAGAAAAGAGAAGAAATCAACTAAAGTATTTATAACACAAAGTCTGGTACCTCAAAAGAAATGAGCAGGAGGTAAGGATAGAAACAGAAATAGAGAGGGAAAGAGAGAAAGAAATAGAGCGAGAGCGAGGGAGAGAGAGAGAGAGAGAAAGAGAGAGAAAGGGAGAGAGAAAGAGAAAGAGAGAGAGAGAGAGAGAGAGAGAGGGTGGAAGGGGGGGGGGGGGGCTTAATATGGCCTACATACCTGTCTTGGATCTGGAAATCCTTGTGAAGACTTATGGCTTGCTTCCTCCTCCTTCTTCTTCTCTAGAGCAGCAAGTTTATCTGTCATTCAAACCACGATAATTATATGGAAATGATGCTGAATCAAAATAAGACACAGCATACACATCACACAGTTTGCTTTATTAACATATCTCATAGATTAGAAATGGATTGTAGTACTAATAGTACTGTAGAAATAATTGTTTTAGACAAATGAAATGATATTGATTAAAGAAATATATACATGCACAATTTGAACTCTAAGGGCAATGTAAGTCAGTAGAAATGTTTTGTGCCTATTTTCTTCTTATAACTGTTTAAATATTTAGGGGGCTAATTTTTTTAATTTTAAATACGAATAAAAGGATAGTATACATCATTTAAAACTTAATTGAAGCACACATACAAATGTGCAAATTCAATGATAACAAATGTGCATTAACTTCAAGTCTCATGATTGGGGTTCTCTCCTTCTCTCATGTAACCCTAAGTTTTGTCCTCATGCCTTTTTATGGCTCACTCTCCATCATGTGATGTCTATTTCTTTCTCGCTCTCTCTCTCTCTCTCTTGTGCTACTTAGCCCTGATGACACTTCTCCCAATTCTTTTTTTCAAAGTTAAGCCATATAATTCTCCCTTTAATTTTTTCTCTCTCTTCCCTCTATTCCTCTGGTAATTTCATTTAATTCTATTTCAATTATTTTCCTGTACCATATGGCATCACTTCCCTTACCCCTCCCTTTTTCCCCAGCCCCCCCCCCCCCACCCCCACCCCCTCTCTCTCTCTCTCTCTCTCTCTCTCTGTATACCATCGCATGCAGGATGCATATATTATACATGCAATTCTCTTACTGTATGATTTACAAACATGGCATCATTTAATATGGATGTACTGTAAGTATCCATTGTATTTGGCTTGAGGCTAGTTATCCTAAAAGCAGCTTCACATTACTTACCTCGTGCATATTTTGACTTCATGCGCTCTGAGCTGACTCTTTTGAACTGGCTACTGGAAGATGAAGTCTCATCTGCAAAGCAAACCAGAGAAGGACAATTGGTCAATACATACATGTACATGTTTTGTCATAGATCACCCCCCAAAATGTTCAACCTATCTTAGTGGCTACCATTCTATAAAGACCATCCATCTCCTAGTATGATCGAACTAGAGTGTCTCCTTTTAGAAATGAATGTGCATTTAGAATATGTGTAGAAAGGGAGAGAGAGATGGTAGGAGGGGAAGAGAGAGGGGGGAGAGGAGTAAGGAGAGAGAGAGAGAGAGAGAGAGAGAGAGAGAGAGAATTCAAAGAGCAAGGAAGACAAATGTGAAGACAGAGCAGGATAGATGATAGCTGGAGTTTGGTGACAGTTATAACAAAAATGTAAAATATCAGAGTGAAAAGACCAAACCTAAAAAGTAAAGCAGGGCAGAGAATGTGATCAATTTATAACATTTTACAGAATACACAGGCAAGCGAACTTTTAGACATATATAGTAATGCAAGGCTCGACAGGACACCAGTAAACATGGCCCCTAAATGTTATTTAATTGGGACCCCTAACATCTAGATATCTAAAAAAAAAAGGGCCTTTATGCTAATCTGGGTCCCTTATTGGAATCAAGTGAGTGCATACATTTTGGTCAATGAAACTAGCTAGAGAGAGAGCAAGAAAATTGTCAATTTTGAAATAAATAAGCCACAAAAAATACAAAAATAACTCATGTTTTTAACTTACAGAAACTGTCATCCACACTTCCAAATGTACATTTAATACAGAGCATTGTCAACCTGACGTTCAGCAGCCAAGTTCAAAATGATCATAACAAATTAAGTAAACTTCTTCTACATGTCCATCCTGTGCTGTTCATTTTATCTACATGTATTTGCATAGAATGTAGATTCATCTAAATGCCACAACAACTTTACTTTGACTTGCCACGGTTTTGGAAGAGAGCCAGTATTGTGCTTAGCAACTGTCAAAGGAGGTACACAGCTGCGTTTTGCTGACTTTTACTAAAAAACGAAGATTGAGTCACCTTCAAAGTGTGAGATGTATTCAGAAAATACCTTAGAACGTGACACCTGACCCATATACATGTACTGGGTATCTCAAATGTGTTAATTCAGGAATTCTAGTCCCAGAATCTTCCAACTTTAAACTTCTCCCTGCCTGCATCTCCATATTAAGTCACTTTCTAGTAAAGTGTATATGATGAACATCAACGAAATCCTACATATCAACATGTACCTACACTATTTACTTCGCAATTAAATGAACCTTTTGTTGTCCCCTATGAGGATTAACAGGTTGAAAACTTAAAAAGGTAATACAAAGTTTTGGTATGGGGTCATGAATTTGGTTCAAATGAACATATGGGAAGCATATGCGATCCTACAATATTCAGTGATAGTTGTCGCGGTTGAAATCGAGTCTAAAGTTATGAAATTGTAAATAATACACTATTAATGTTGTATAGCTCCCTCTCAAGGTCAAGATATTAATTAAGCTATAAAACAATGTTTGTTGTCTAAAATCGACCGATTAGCTATTCCCGTTTGGAAATTATATATCACAACTAGATATTCTGAGATTTTCATGGTCGCAGCTACCATTGTACGGCCGTAGGCGCTATTTGAAATTTATCAAAATTTACCGGGAGCACCGTTAAATTTTTATATTCAATTTTTCTTGAAACTAGAAGTGTTTAAGGGGCTAAATTCTCAAGTGTGTATGATACACCCACAGGGGCATCCAATTATATCAAATTGTAACGAATCACTACCCAACCAATTTTCAAAATTTCCTAAAACTTTGTATTATCTTTAACCTGCACTATATGTACAACTATAGTTTATGGACCCTTACTGCAAAAGAAGTTTTAAAGAAACAAAATGTTCAGTCAAGCCATTGACTCACTGTTCAATTAGGCCAACTTCCTTATGAACAAACTTGACAATACATTTTCCTGTTTGAAGAAAAAAAGCTCATTCTGAAATCAAGTGGGTTTTGATAAAAACACAAACTTGAGAGAAATTGATCACGAAAGGTCAGAGTGAAATTCCTGACAAAGCAAGCAGAACAAATTTGAGAATCCAAAGTCACCAAATGATATCACTAATTTAACTTGTCATTTTAACTTGTCATTATAAACTCAGTCAAATCGAATTTCCTTTGTTCTTAAAACTAATATTCTGTCAAAGAACATTTAAAAGGATGTTGTAAAACAAAATGAACTTTGTACATGCATTTTATAGCCATATAATATACTGCAATAGATGTTTTCAGATGGGAGTTTAATACTGATTTGAAAAGAATCTGAATGCATAAAATTTGATCATCAAGTTCTTTAAAAAAAATCTTTATCCCCCTTTGATCCATCTTCACAGCTCTACTACTAACATCCAGAATATTTTGATGGAAGTTTCTTAAATTTGCCAAAAGACATTAGTGCCGAGGCTGTACTCGAACCAGGACCCATGCAATCCACAGTCGGCTAATGTATCCACTATACCACGACACCTCTACAAAACTATGTTCCTAATTTTATGTTAAACTTACATTTAGCTAACAATGAACATAAATTATTATTACAGACGAGACGGCCACAATTTTAATTAAAAATGACCAAATTCTCCCCTTGTACTGTATGGTATCTCACAGATGAATATAGAGCTCCAAGTGTTTTGTATTACAGCTCAACAAAATGGAACAAACAGCATTAGGTCTACTCGTATCCAAATGCGACCAGACATTGTTTAGAGACAAAAGTGCCTTGATATTCCACTTTCATATACTGTAATACTTAATTAATTATTCTTTGTATGAAGAGTTGACTGGAAACTATATATTTAACAAGATAAAATTGAATCACCTGATTCATAAACTGGTATAGTTCCCTTTAACACGTAGGTAAATATAAAGCACTATAGTGTGCTTGAATCTTTTGGTAATTAATGCATATATATACTGTACTCCTTCGATACACAATTGCCATCTGGTCATCATGTTCATGTTTCTACATGTATGTATGGCTACATGAAGTATGGTATCTCAAAGTTGATATCAAAAGTAGAATATTAAAGGAGTGGACATGTGAGGCGAAAAGACATGACAACTATCAACTGCAGGGAGAAGGATACCTGATATAGTACTAGCTGATGAAAGTTATGTAATCATTATTCATTGATGTGACAACGGTGCTGGATACTAGATATGATGAAAATGGTGTACCCGTTAATCATTATTTATTGATGCACTCACTGTGTATTCCATTGTTTGTAGATAGAAGCTCATACAAATTATGCACATAGATGTATGATGCATTCAATGATACACGAGTGCAGGTAACCTTTTCAGAAGGGGAAGCAAAGGCTATATTCATCCATCCCTTTTTGACAGGGATTCTTCTCAATTATTCATTGCAGCTAGCTGCAAACTGCATGAGCACAGTTCCAAAAGATCAACATACATATATTTATAGAGAAAGAAATAGGGGGGGGGGGGGGGTTGGGGTTGTGAACTGAAAAGCAGAAAGGACAAACTCATTTGTTTTCTCTTCCTTATCAAGCAAAGGGGGATTACAATTTTTTCTTAAGCCAAGGACAGATGTAGCTCAGTTGTCATTTATTATTTCTACGGATTCAATAATTAAAAAAATGTACATGTACAGTAATATTATCCAATAAAGAGCCAAACATTAATCAAAATTAAAGGTAAAGACCAGTATTAGAAACGCCCCAATTTCAAAAAATGAAACGGAAGCTCTTATTACCAATCATGTGAAAGAATATGTTTTGACTAATACATGATGATACAAATTTTGCCAGGAAACCGCCTACTAATTGATATATTTGGTAAATTAGTTTATCTATTGGGATGTGAGAGATAAATGCATGTGTCTCGCACGTGTGCATAGTCCCATATATATCTTTCTGTGTACAGTGCTTGTAATTTTACAAAGACTGGGCCAAATTTCTTATCATTTTGATGATTCCAGAACCTTGCAGTACACACCAATAATATGCTAGATGATCAACCTTTTCTGATCGATTCCACAACGTTTCTTTCACAATGCAATCGCATGACCATAACTGGTCTTTATCTTTAAGCCTTCAAAAAGGCTCCGCTCACCAACATGAATATTTTAGTTTATCAGAATTTCGGGAATCAAGATAATTCTCATTCTAAAATATGTGTTTCTTAGAGCATTTTAAAGGTAATGTAAAGTTTTGGGAAATTTTGAAAATAGGATGGAAACAAGGTAAGTCATTCTATAAAATTTGTTATATTTGGATGCCCCTTTGGATGTATTACGAGCACATTTTTGAAAAAAATAGAAACCTATTATATTTATGTATCTATAATTAGAAAATGATAAATTATGATTATATTGAAAGATAACACCTTTTGGGTGAAATTCTTCATATGTTGTAAGTAAAATGAGAACTTGAGAAGGTATAGTAAACAGCATGCAGCCCATACAAACATAGCAATACAAAGTACACACTTGAGTGGGGTGCGTATTGTGAGTGCCTGCACACAAGATACATAGGCCTACATGTACGGTTACAGTATCAACATAATCATGATGTATAAGTAGCCAATCTAAGCTATCCATGAATACCATTATAAAGTATATTTCCTGATGCCTTTTAGCAGTACATAAATTGCATGACAAGCTCTAATTTGCATTCAGAGCAATGAAACGTGATACGGCCACCACATAACCATCGTATAGTGTGCATGTTTACACCGTTTTATTAGCATGCATTTTAAATCATCTCGAGTTTCTAGACTGCTGCATTGTAAATGAGCCAATTATACCCTGGTACACACTGCTGTCATCAAGTGTGCTCATTAACAAGGAATAAGAGATCACACAACAACATATGCTTACTCATTATATAGATAGATGATGATCACTAGGACAGAACAGAAGATGGCACTTCCAGCACTCGATACACAAACACCACAGATCAGATATCAAAGGTCCTCCGTAATAATAAACGCCCGACAGGAGATCAAATATGAAGAGAGTACGTGGTAAAGACGAATAGCAGCTAGTGAACATGGGCTGATAACTGCGGAGTAAGATGTGTGTATCATCACGCCTGATGGGGCGCATGTAATAGGAGCGGGCCTGGTTATTGCTTATTTACTGGAGGAGAACAAGTTCATGCCTGGATGCATGGAGAACATCATACCTTCAAAAGGCTCAACAATGAATCTTTCCATTTCCATTTGAAATATGAATTAACAATGACCATCTAACCTGCTAATCAGTCACACACTGCAATTCATCAAAAACTTTTTTGAAGGTGCATGCATGTACATGTACATGTACATGTATGTCTTAATTTTTCTATATCAAAGGTCTTTGTGTTTTTCTCACAAGTTTGACAAAAAAAGCATGTATCTGTTGCAATTAGTTATGACAACTGATAATTTTTAGTATTCAATTCAATTAAATTTATAATGTGAAAGTTCATATCTGAAGCTATTGCATTTTCTTTTAAAATGTGATCACAAGTGGACCATACAGTATGGCATTTTGGATTAATTTTGCACTGCATTGAAAACTTTTTTCCATGAACGGTTCTTTGAAGCTCAAGATCAAAGTTTACCTGATAACTCATTTGATTCTGCCAAGATTGTGTTTAATTCAATCGAGAAACCAATGGGACCTGTATTCTTCCCTCCACAGGTTTTTTCTTTTCTTAAACAGCGCAACAACGACAACAAGTTCACCGAATTTAGATTATTTTGTATGTTATTATTATTATTATTTTTTTTTTTTTTTTTTATCTCAGAGGGGGGGGGGGGGGGGGGGGTAAAACTGGATGCTGGATAAGAAATCATTTTTTACCCTGAAAAGTTTTGAAAATAATATGCCTAATTACCCATAATATCCCAGATAACAATACGGCGTTGGGCCAACGTCGGCCACGGTCGGCAGGGTCGCAGTTGGCAAGCCAACGTTGGCTAATCGTTGGGCCATCGTCGCCATTTTTTACTGATAAATGGTGGCAATTGGTTGGCTATTCGACGTTGGGCCAATGTTGGCTGAACGTTGGTCCATTGTCGCCATTTTCACTGATAAATGGTGGCTATTGGTTGGCTATTCGACGTTGGGCCAATGTTGGCTGCACGTTGGTCCATTGTCGCCATTTTCATTGATAAATGGTGGCTATTGGTTGGCTATTCGACGTTGGTCCAATGTTGGCTGAACGTTGGTCCATTGTCGCCATTTTCACTGATAAACGGTGGCTATTGGTTGGCTATTCGACGTTGGGCCAATGTTGGCTAAATGTTGGTCCATCGTCTCAATTATCACTGATAAATGTTGGCTATTGGTTGGCTATTCGACGTTGGGCCAATGTTGGTTGAACGTTGGTCTATTGTCTCATTTATTTCTGATAAATGTTGGCTTTTGGTTGGCTATTCGACGTTGGGCTAACGTTGGTCCATTGTCGCCATTTTCATTGATAAATGGTGGCTATTGGTTGGCTATTCGACGTTGGTCCAATGTTGGCTGAACGTTGGTCCATTGTCGCCATTTTCACTGATAAACGGTGGCTATTGGTTGGCTATTCGACGTTGGGCCAATGTTGGCTAAATGTTGGTCCATCGTCTCAATTATCACTGATAAATGTTGGCTATTGGTTGGCTATTCGACGTTGGGCCAATGTTGGTTGAACGTTGGTCTATTGTCTCATTTATTTCTGATAAATGTTGGCTTTTGGTCGGCTATTCGACGTTGGGCCAATGTTGGCTGAACGTTGGTCCATTGTTGCCATTTTTACCGATAAATGGTGGCTATTAGTTGGCTACTCGACGTTGGGCCAATGTTGGCTGAACGTTGGTCCATTGTCACCATTTTCACTGATAAATGGTGGCTATTGGTTGGCTTTTCGACGTTGGGCCAATGTTGGCTGAACGTTGGTCCATTGTCTCAAATATTACTGATAACTGTTGGCGTTTGGTTGGTTATTCGACGTTAGGCCAATGTTGGCTGAAAATTGGACCATCGTCTCAATTTGAACTTATAAATGTTGGCTATTAGTTGGCCATTCGGCGTTGGGCCAATGTTGGCTTCATGTTGGTCCATCGTCTCAATTTTATCTTTTAAATGGTGGCTTTGGGTTGGCTATTCGACGTTGGGCTAACGTTGGCTGAACGTTCGTCCATCGTCTCAATTTTAAATTTTAAATGTTGGCTTTTGGCTGGCCATGCATTCGACGTTGGGCCAATGTTGGCTGAACGTTGGTCCATCGTCTCAATTATTACTGATAAATTTTGGCTGTTGGTTGGCTATTCGACGTTTGGCTATTAACGTTGGCTCAATGTTGGTCCATCGTTTCAAATTTTACTGAGAAATGGTGGATATGTTGGCTATACGCGACGTTGGGCCAACCTTGGCTTAACGTTGGTCTATATCGTCTCCATCTTTACTGATAAATAGTGCATGTATATATTGGTTGGCTATATGACGTTGGGCCAACGTAGCAAATACGACCTAGTACCGCTACATCCGGGTAAAAAAATTGCATGCGTGCGCATGCCCATGTGCTCATGCAATTGCAACGTACGTCAGCCATATCCTGTCCATTTGTCTGGATCAGTTGCCGGAGAGTACCAACACTGCATGGTAAATGAATGATTTTCTTTCTCTTTCAATGTTATTTTTGTGAGCATGTCGCGTGAAACTGATAAATTGTATAGTGTGAGAACTCCCCGTCACAAAGCGAGGGAAATAGCATGAGAAATTGTTAAAGTAATCATTGATAATTCCCTATCCGAATGAAAGTGAAAGTGAGTACGAGTGTTACTGCTCGGCGTACGCTTAGCATGCACAACCGCTGCGTGCAATTGAAGTGTGAGTGATGGCTATGATGGCTATGATGGGGGCCGAAGTGTCGGCATCAGATGCATTGAGTGTTTGCCGTGATAAATGTTAATATGTTCCTGAGTTAGAGTTAGACCTAGGTGATGTATTGATGCACCATGTTGCAGCGTCCGTGACAGTGATGATGTTCATCCCAGTAGGCCTATGCAATATCGACCATGAATCAAATGATTGTGAATCTGTTGGTGTTACAAGTGTTGAAGGTGCTGATGCATTGTTTGAAAGACCAATTGAATCAAATACTGATCTTGATATATAGAGCTGAATGGGAAGACGCATCATTTTTGTTATGCATATCTAAATGATATTATAGTCTCTGGTACTTTCAGATTTAGAAGTAGGTCTATACTATACTCTGAAGTAGCTCAATATAGATAATGCTGATGATTCAGTTCGAAAAGGAATAAATTACGAGATTGGCGCTGTGAATTCAGACATCCCGCTTACAAGGGAGTGTGCCAAGTCTGCCAAAATATGCAAGAAATTTGTATCAACACATTTAGTGGATTGTGAGTGTGATGTGAAAGAGGTATAGCTGGTGGGAATTACCCTCATTTGGGAATTTGCAATCATTTAAAGTCTCAATTGGCCAAGAACCTCAATTTGATCAAATAGTAAATAGGAAAAACTATTGGGGGTGGGGGGTAACACTGATCGATCCCATAATTTTCATTCACAAATTTGATTATTGCTGCATTTTTATTCTCATTTTCAAGTTAGTTTTTATTGTTTATGCACATGTATATTGAATTGCTATAATTTGAACTGAAGGTAAATATTCTAATTATTTATTTTTAAATTCTGACGTTCTTCATTAATACATTCAAATCTATATAGCTCTTCCAAATCCAATACTTTTTTCTCCTATAATCCCTACAATTCTGAAATTTAAATATTAAATCCTGCATTTCATATCGTCAACTTCACAACAAATTCCAGATTCCTCTACCCTTCCAGATCCAGCTACCCCTACCTCGATCATCCAGAACAGCATCAACAGCACCAAGGACCCCTTTGACATCGACCCTGTCAACCTCCAGAACACTGTCGACCCCAACGACCCCATTGACCTCAACATTCAGAAATATGGGTATGTCATTTGGCATTTTATTCATTTTGTATTTAGTTATACATGTAGACAGGATAGCACTTCTTAGTATTTGTTATAGTTGTGCCCTGCACACAAAATACAAATATACTGGATTAATGTACGTTTGTGTATGACATAGCTGCTAACGGATGCAAGCATCTTTTTCCTGATTATATTGAGAAACTGCATTGTGATCACTTATAAAACTATTCAACAACAACAAATCATGAAATACTGCTTATAGCAGTATTTTTTTGGAAACAATTCTGAATGCAGGGTGCCACAAAAAACAAAACACAGTCAATTGATTTGTTTTCTTGTATAAGCAAACTAACGATATAGCTTGTGTTTTTGTTTTTACTTTGAAGCCTCTCGAGCTCTCTCAAGTATTGGGAGCTTCACATTTCACTTCAATTTTATAATGATGTGAAAGAGAATGTCACTCTTCTTCAAACATTTGTCCTAAAAATTAGAAAGAATACAAACTTACCAACTAAGGGTTTTGTGTTGTATGCAGAAAACGCAAATTTTGTATTCTTTCATCCATATTCTACTTCAAACACATTTGTTAGGGCAATATTCTATTTGCAGAAGTGTCCGGGTGTTAATGACATCCTCTTTTACATCATACCATTTAAGTGAGATTGTGCCATCTATTCTTTCGCTAATTTTGGGATCCAACACTTAAGAGGGGCTTTAAACTGTTACAATCAACACTGAGCAAGCAGATACTATAAATTGGTTCTTTCTATTGAAGAATATTACTGCCATTTTACCTCAAATGTATATTTCCTTTGTTAAGAAGAGTGATGCTATTCTAATTAAACAAGACAAAAATAAAAGAAGTCCATTCCTTTCTAATTTCCATACTACTGGGTCATTCGCTCTAAAGTTTGAATGAAGTTATTTTCATGACAAAGTACTTCTATCCATGAAATTTCATCAAAACTAGGGAGGATGTGCCACTCAGGACTACTTCCCTTGAATGCTGTACTCTTTGATTAATATCCGTACTATTTCAAGGTGATGTTTCCATGATCTGCTTTTAAATCTTGTTTGGTTTCTTTCTCCTTCTTTTTTTTTGGCCGCAGATGCCGAAGTTGTACCACCACAAGCTAGACAAGATTTTGATTCCGACTAACACATTCTTTAAAGGTCCACTGCCTTAGGAAATTAAAACTTTTATGTCTTGTATCAAGACCCTTTTAAAGCAACATAATAACAATTGTTTTATAAATAAATGCCTCCTTATATTTTTTACAAATTTTTAAAAACCTCTCCAAGTTGCTCGTCTAATGGTGGACCCCGCCCCTTACAATTCTCAGAGTTCCTCGGAATGATTGACCAAAGGATTAGTGATGTAATATCAAGAACGATCACCGCTTAGGCAAGCTACGGTGCTTGCTAGCCAGCTCTGCAGGCATATGTTTTGTACACAACATAAACAATAACTTTTGTTATTAAATAGTGTGCTATGCATCTTTACTTGTTATTTGTTGTGGTGAAATTTCACTATTGGCCCAATTTTAGAAAGAGATCTATACCATGAGCCGAAGAGGTCGTAATTGATTTGAATGCCTGTATAACGTGTCAACTAAATGCATGCTATAAAGAATTTCAAGGTAAGAAAAAAATATTTCATATTTCTAAGTGACTGAGTGTTTTTCGTACTACCTTCTTCTCAATTTAAAGAAATATTGAAAGTGGTATATTAGAGTGAAGAAACTTGTGTTTTTCCCTTTACAAGCAGCTCTGCTCTTTCTTACTTCTCTTTCAAATTTCCTCTCTTGTTATATAAACATTTAAACACATTCAAGCAATGTAACCTATCCCTCCTGAAAAACAGTTTGTAGATGTGTTAACAATAGATATGGCGACGAAATGTATCAGCATCTCTGAAATGCCTAAGCATAAAAATGTTGGCAATTTCTCTGAATTTTATTTTTTTATTTTTTATGGAAAATTGTTTACATTAATTGCCTAGTTCTTGGTATGCAAACGATGGACACTTTATTTATTTCTTTATATTTTTGTGCTGTACATATGTAGAGGAATCTTGTCATAAGCAATCGTGTTCGTCTGCCAGAAAGTTTGTTTTGTTTTACTCGGGAAGTTGTGAGGAATGTTTATTATATTCGTACAATGAATTTCAGTATGTTATGTTGTGTTACGTGTAAGCGACACTTCATTTTATAACAGCTCCTATCGTCCTAGCATTCATTGGTAGTAGGCCTGTATTGTGAACATTTAGATACCTTGAACTTGAAACTATGTTTACATCTTTTTTTGAATTCAAACGAAAATACCAAAGAAAGATGTACCATAATTGTATTTACATTTACAACAGTTTGTTTATTACACATAAAATAAAGTATGTTTTATCACAAAATCAGTTTATTTTCCTTGTTCTTTTATTTTGGAGGGAGGGGGATGTATTCAGAGCAAATTCTAAGAAGCAAGATGGTGAACTTTTCATTAAAATGGGACAAATAAGTTGTTATCATTTTTGATAGTGATTAAAATGTACAGATAATAGACATGACGAAATTAAAATAACATGTCCCTCTTGCTGCAATATTGTTATTATACATATGTTCCAGAGGGATCTAAGTCGAGTTCTATAATGAACTTTTCTCAATTCAGTCTAATTTTGATGAAATTGTTACTATTTTCATTTTGTGGATTTTGCTCTGTTTATTTATTTAATCCAATCTTAAACTACTTGGCTTTTCCTTGTCACGTTGTGATGCATGTGTTGAATGATTGTACATGTCCGATGTAGTATATGATCTTGACGATGTTCTTATGAACGGACGACTGATGTTGGTGTGAATATGTTTTTGAGTTGGTGTTGGTAATGTCAGAAGGATGTTGGCATGAACTGGAAAGGGGAGGTACAACGTTGGCATAACGTTGCTTCTACGTCGGCAAATGGTGGAGAAGAGGTTGGCATAACGTGGTCTAGGCATTGGCACATGGTGGAGGAGGGGTCGGCACTTTGTGGGAAAAGGGTTGGCATTATGTTAGGACAACGTCGGGGAGACGTCGGCACATAGTGTAAAAGGGGTTGGCATTACGTAGGTCCTACGTCAGGGAGACGTCGGCACATGGTGGAAAAGGGTTGGCATTACGTTTGTCCTATGTCCGGCATATGGTGGGATAGGGGTTGACATGACGTTGGTCATAC
>JAVYIG010011831.1:0-57713 GCA_035222895.1 Strongylocentrotus droebachiensis | reverse complement strand
AGTGAGGAAGAGAGAGAGAGAGAGGATAGAGAGTGGAGGGATGAGAGAGAGAGAGAGAGGGGGGGGGAGAGAGAGACCGGAGAGAGAAAGAGATAAATCTTGAGTCTGGAGAGACAATACCAGAACTATTTTAAGAGGTTAGAACCGATTCGTTCACCTGCGATGAATACTTGGCATACATTGGTTGTTGTTGTTATGTCGGGCAAGCATGTAGCAAGGTTTTCAGTTGTCAGGAGAAACATTTGTTCAAAGAGTAAACAGGGCAACGTTTCATAAAAAGATTCTATACACCCATTTTTAATGGTTGCCGGCGAACATGATCTTGTGACGGTTTCGTGAAACGCTGCGGAGAGGGAGAGAGAGAGAGAGAGAGAGAGAAAGAGAGTGTTTGTGAGTGTGTCTTAATTTGTGTGTGCGAGAGAGAGAGGGTGGGATTATGGAGTATTGCTATGGAGAGGGTAAGAAGAAAGTGAAAGCAAAATGAAGATAATAAAAGGAATGGAGAGAGAGAGTGAGAGAGAGAGAGACATTCAGAGTGACATAGAGGTGGGAGTAGGGCGAGAGAGAGGGAATGAAAAGAAATAGAAAGCAAATGAAGACACAGAAGGAAATATATATATTTCTCTCTTGCACTCTCTCGCTATATTATGGTATATATATTAGGAATACAAAACCGGCGAAATAGGATATAAACGTCAGGATAAAAATAACAATGACAAAAATAACTAAATAAATACACAGCAAAACCAGACAAACAAACAAACAAAAAGGAGTTAAAACAATTTTGCTGATCTGATCAGGACAAGTAAAGGCAGGTGTGTATATCATAATATGTATATGAAGTGGGAGAGCGAGAGAGGAGAGAGAGGGGAGGAATAAGATGAGAAAAGGTAGTATGTGAGAGAAGGAATAACAGAAGGAGAGAAAGAGTAATATAGTAAAAGAGAGAAAATGGAGGGAGGTGAAAAGAAAAGTCAAGATTCATCAATATCCAAATCTAAGGTATGTGTAAACCGAACAATCATCAATCCCTAATAACTATATACATCGATAACAATGTTCACCAATATCCACAATCTTGATATCAACAATGAATTTTAACAAAACAATTCATCAAAGGCAATCATATGATTATTATTATCACTCTTATTAGACTTTTCATGGGGTATTTAGTATGTCAATCAGAAAGAATGGGGCTTTTTCTGTACCTTTCTGTCCTACAGCGCATTTGTTGGTAGTGGGTTTTATTTTTTAAGTGATCGGGAACCTTTCATGTTGTCTCCTAAGGGGTAGCCAGCTATTGAAGTGCTAGATTTCGTGAGGGCCCTGGGCAAATTTCTTACAAAGATGATCCCTTCTAACTTCAAGTTTCTCAAGGACGTGTGTAGTCCAGCGCTTCATCTTAAAATGAATAAGCTGAACCCATGATCAAACGAAGGGCACGTTTTTGCACTCTCTCAATTTGACTAGTTTGGAAAAAGGTAAGACCTGGGTGCCAAACGGGGGTAGCATACTCGACAAGGGAGCGAATGAAACCTGTATAAATGGTCAACAAATCACAGACTGGGATCCGAAACGGAAGTAGGGCGCTTAACATATACATTCTCTTGTTTGCTTTACGCACCATTTCTTGAACATGTTCTCCCCATTTCAAATCTGATTGTACCGTGACCCCAAGTATTTTCACTGTTAAAGACAAGATAATTTCAACCCCTGACGACTTGTTCTCAGTAGGTTTAGATAATGTTGAATACAAAAACTTCAGACTCCGCTTGTTGGAGTAATGTCTCCTCATAATGTCCTTTTTTTTTCATGATACAAATATTCTAATAATATGTTTGATAACACTGTATCACATTCTTACAAGTTATGTCCAAATTCATTTGATAGTACATTGCCACTTGACGGTAAAAAATCAATTAGTATCTCCCATGTAAATGTACATTCGCTAAACAAAAATGTTGATTCCTTAAAGTTGTTATATGAAGATTGCGTTAAGTTCAGATTCGATGTAATTGCATTATCAGAAGTATGGAGAGTTTTAGAAAAATCAACCTTGGAAATGGAAGGTTATTTATTGGAGGTAAAGTGCCGGGATAGTAGAGAAAGAGGAGGAGGGGTAGGAGCTTATATTCGTTCTAATTTGAAATATGTCGTGAAAGATTATACAGTGAAGCATACAGAATCAATCTGGTTTGAAATAAACAATGGAGAATTTCAGAAGGTGGTGGTAGGTGTTTTATATAGGAAACCAAATACAGATGTTAAAGAGTTTCAAGAAAGTCTTCTCACAGTTTTAGAAGACATTAAAGTCGACAGACGCAATACCATTTTAATAGGAGATTTTAATATAAATTCATTAAGTTCAGACGGAACAACAGAAGGGTTTTCAACAGCGATGAAATGCGTAGGAATGGAGCAGAAAATAAAATATCCAACAAGAGTAACCAGTGGGTCTGTAACCTTATTAGACCATATATACACTAATATGAACAAGTATGATAATCACTCGGGTGTTATAGAATGTGATATTTCTGATCACTACCCTGTGTTCATGATTTTAGAAAATCCATGTAATTTGAAGCAGCTGCATTATCCACAAACTGTAACTTACAGATGTTATAAAAACTATGATGTACAAAACTTTAAAGATGATCTTGCTGGGCAAGACTGGCAACATATCAATAGCTGTGAAGATGTTGACATGGCATATTCCATTTTTCTTAATTTGTTTAATAATGTTTGTAATAAACATGCACCAATCAAAGAGAAAAGAAGCTGCAAAGGACGCGCTTATAAGAAACCTTGGATAACCAAATCAATAATAAAGTCTGTTCGAAAAAAATATAAATTGTTTTTAAAAGTAAGAAAATCTAATTTTGATGTAAGTGATGTACAAAAATTTCGGAACTACAGAAATGTATTAACGACTGTTCTTCGCAATGCCAAGAGAAATTATTACAGTGGTTTGCTAGCTGAGAACAGCAATAACACTAGTAAAACGTGGAACATCATAAATGAATTACTATCTGGGAGAAATAAAGGTAACAAAGGTACTAAGGTAGAAAAACTTATAAGGCGTATTAATGGAAATGATAGAGTTCTAACAACTGAATCTGAAATTGCCAATGAATTTAATGATTTCTTTGTAAACATCGGTCCAAATCTAGCATCAGCAATACCAAATGTACCCACATTATTTGAAGATTATTTGAATAATAGTGTTGAGCAATCCCTTTTTTGGAAACCGGTCACAATGAAGGAAGTTCATGACCACATATTGGCTCTAGACGAGAAGAAAGCTTGTGGTTACGACAACATTCCAGTACGCCTGATTAAGGACGGTGCATCTATTTTGGCTGAACCATTAAAACATATCTTCAATCTTTCATTGGAAAAAGGAAATTTCCCTGATCAAATGAAAATTGCTAAAGTCAGTCCACTGTTTAAGAAAGGTAATAAACATGAAACAGGGAATTATAGACCCATTTCTGTCTTACCAATTTTGGGTAAAGTATTAGAAAAAATAGTTAATTCTCGATTGACCAGTTTTCTAGAAACGCATGACATTTTATATCACCATCAGTATGGATTTAGGAAAAAGTATAGTACTAAATTATCATTAATTAATCTTATGCATGAATACGGTATTGAAAAGTATAGACGAAGGATGTGTTACGCTTGGTGTGTTTCTTGACTTTCAAAAGGCTTTTGACACAATAAACCATAACATATTATTTAAAAAGCTATCACATTATGGCATCCGAGGACATGCACTGAAATGGCTCGAAAGCTATCTTAGTGACAGAATGCAGTTTGTGAAATACAAAGAGTCATCATCAGAAAGAAGATATATCAAATGCGGTGTACCACAAGGTTCTGTCTTAGGACCAATTCTGTTTTTAATCTATATAAATGACTTGCCAACTGTGACAAATTATTTCAATTTCAGACTATTTGCAGATGATTCTAATATTTTTCATACTTTTTCCAAAGGTGTAGATCAAATAGATGAGTGTGAAGTAAATGAAAATTTAAAATCAATACAGAATTGGTGCACTGCAAATAAGCTTACTATCAATGCGTCAAAAACCAATTTCATGTTCTTCAGTAGTCGTAGAAGAAAGGCTGTGCTTAAAGGGAGATTAAAAATATCTGGGGCAGAATTAAGAGAAGTGGAGGAAGCGACATTTGTTGGCATTACCATTGACAGACATTTTACATGGAATTCACATATAAAATCTGTTAATGACTGTATACGGAGAAAGGTCGGTATCCTCTTTAAATTACGGCACTTTGTCCCTAAACATATATTGATACTGTTGTATAAAGCTCTTATACAGCCACATATTACATATGGCATCGAGGTTTGGGGTAGTACTTATAAATCACACTTGAATTGTATATTTTATACTCAAAAGATGGCTGTACGTGCTATAACTTTCAAGCCACATCGTTCTCATACTAATGCATTGTTTCATGACCTCAAATTGTTGAATGTTTTTAAATTGCATAAATTATATATTTGTACTTTTGTGTTTGATTTGATAAATGAACGATTACCTCATTCCTTAAAACATTATTGCAGTATGATACAACATGAATATTCCACAAGACAAAAAACGGGTCGACAATTACGTCTTCCTTTATTCAAAACAGACCAAGGAAAGTTTTCTGTTTCGTTTGTTGGAAGTAACTTTTGGAATATGCTTCCTACTGATCTAAGAATTGAGAGATCAAGAACCTCTTTTCGTAAAAAACTTACAAAATTACTCTTAAGTGAAAACCACGAATCATAACCTCGTAACTATATAGTTGTATATAGTAACCAGTCTCATTTTAATATTATACACAAATCTTATTTATAAGATTTGGAAACCCATCATGTATTTTTAAATTAACTTTATTTTAGGCTTTAGATAACGAGAGTCAGACTCGACTAGCACATGTGCTATTTTTGACTCTATTTTACCATCGATCACAAACTCATTGTAATTAGTCATTTATTGTTTTACTCTTGAAGCAAAGTTGACTTTATCTTTGTTATAATGTACATGTATATCGCTGTAGAACATGTATTGTTAATAATTCATGTCATGCATTTATGTTATATTGACATTGTCATTGTACATTTATCTTTTGTTTCAATGTTTTCAATGGTGGTGAATAAATAAATAAATTCAAATTCAAATTCAAAGATATCGATTAGGATCATATAATGTTCAGATTGTTTCGCTATATTCGATATTTGATTATTACGGCCAGGATTAGGCACAGGAAATTACAGGTTTCTTCTAATCAGGGACTTGTTAGAGAAGGACTGGAATCAAGCCGGCGAAACTCTTGTAATTTATTCAACGCATTCGTGAGTTCTAAAGCGTAACAATGGGATGTGTAACATTCCACTTGGCTTTGAAGTTCCATGCTCCGAACCGCGCTTCCACTGCGGGGACTTTCGGAAGCCAGGCACCAGTTTTACATTTATTACAAAATATTAAATTACCGGCAAAATTTCAGTGTAAATCAAAAAATTTATATGGGGATTGTATTGGGAATAGTGCATCAAACAAATTTTCAAATTTAGAACTCCGTCCTTCCTATAATTTGTGTGCCAGAGTTGGTAAAAGAAAAATTACATCCTGACAAAAACTCAATATTTTAGGATGATGCGCTAATTTGTGCATGCTTTAATGTCCCGTTATTTGATCAATGATTTACAATCTTAAATAACATTAAGTTCGCTAATGCGTGTTTTTGCGTGTTTTTTGTATTTTTCAAGTTTAAAAAAGGTTGAAATTACACAAGGTTGTGTTCGCTTGTTCTACTCTTTACACATTCAACAATGGATGAGAAATCATTGGAAGGGACAGCGAACAATTGCTGTGATACCATTTTCTGATGTAGGAATTCTAAATCCTGAAATTTCATGTGCTCTTTTATTCTACCACCTGGTGAACAGTTGCAGATTAGCGCATAACTTTTCGGCGGCGTGGAGCATGGGGTCAAAGGAGAGCGGCTTGATTCCAGTCCTTGTCTATCAAGTCCCTGTTCTAATACACGACTCCGATTTGTTAAGCACTGTGTAGAAAAGTAAATCACCCCCATTTAATAATATCTTCCTCTTTTTTTTCTTCTTCATCTTGCTTTCAACATTTTCTGTTTGTTGTTGTTGTTGTTGTTGATCTTCTTCTTCTTCATCTTCTTCTTCTTATTTTTCTTCTTCTTCTCCTGCTTCTGCTTCATCTTTATCGTCGTCTAAATTAGCTATTGTGGTAGAAGCAGCGTGGATATTAAATGACTGTGCACTTTGATATTACTGTAAACTTTGATTTGTATCTACTGATTTTCCTGCCAAGATACTGTAAACCCTTGTCAGTCCCCGTTCGTAACAATGCCTGCACTATAAGACTGTAGTGAGTGTAGTCCAGGCGCGGATCCAGGATTTCTTAGGGAAGGGGGCCCAACTTCTTTTTGTTTTGCTCCCGAAAATTTGAAAATCGCGCCGGCCGAAAAGTCGCTCAGTGGGGGGGGGGGGGGGGATCCGCCACTGGTGTAGTCTATACGTGAGGGAGGGGTTGGGGGCTGGTGTCGTATAGGAAAGGAGTGGTAACTGTCTTACTACGTGGATTTGACAGCACAGACTATTCTATCAAAGGATATGTATCTTAACCCTAATAAGGCCGGGGGGGGGGGGGCATTATGCCCCCCCTCCACGATTTTTCTGATTGTTTGAGAACGCATATGGATGGCGCCTCGCCGCTCGCTGACTTTTTTCTTTAGAGTCTTGCACATCTTTAAAAAAAAAAAAAAAAAAATCGGACCTATAGTTACAAGGTCACGTGACCTTTTGTCTTGGCATGTCAGCACGAAAATCGCTCATTTTTGTGATTTGTGTACAAAACATATGGAAATGTCATTTTTCCTAAAAATAGATCAAACATTGGTTATTGGGTCTTGTTTAAAGTTTAGGTGGTTGTTTTGGGTGTCAAAATAGTTGAATTGTAGGAAGAAATGAAAAAAACAAAAAAACAATAACATACATAAGTTAAACAAACAATGAAATACATAAGAAATTATCAAAACAAGAGATAACATAAGGAATAAGCTGGCTCTTCCAATTTTTTTGTCGTATTATTGTTCCAAATGGTCTAATGAATATATGTAGTGAAAAAGAATGCTTAAATATGAATAATATATGATTTATGGGTAAAAATGTGATTTTATGACGTTATTTGCATAAATTACCATAAATATGCAAATGAGTGATTTTTTTCAAAAATTGAAATTATCACATTGTTCTATACACTTCACTTGACATGCGTGCAAATTTTCGCGGAGATCGGCCGTTTCACGGCCGAGATCTTAGGGGGGGGGCCATAATGGCCCCCCCCCCCCCCGGCCGTAGTAAGACTTCAAATAGCCCGGCCTTATAAGGGTTAACTCCACATATAATGTATACACTCCCTCTCTCTTCCTCTCTCCCTATCCCTATCTTTTTTTCTCTCTCTCCATCTCTCTCACTATCTCTCCCCCACACCCCCTCTCTCTCTCTCTCTCTCTCTCTCTCTCTCGATCGATCGATCGAGCGAAAGTTTCAAGTTTCAAGTTTCAAGTTTATTTATCTTTCTTTCATAACACACATTATAAATATGACATGAATATAAAGGAGTGAACAGAATATGGCGTTACAATAGAAAGATGAGGTGACCTTGGTTGAAAGCAAGGCTTGTGGATTTAAGGTCCCTCATGAGTAGTTTAAGAGTATGTCCTAAAAGAACAAACTCGTCAAATAAAAAATAAAAAATTGCGTACATTTAAATGCTTACAAAACTAAACTAACTAAACAACTGAGAAAATATTAAACATAAATAAGTACAATGAAATCTACTGACTACTAAAAAATGGCTATAAACAACAGGAACAGGAATATACTACGAGCAACAGGACTGAAACACAGACAAAAACTAAACAAGACAGACAGATGAATAGATGTGAGAAACGGGAGTAGAATAATGCTGACCTATATAGCAAATAGTTTTCTTAAATATTGATCACAACTATAAATCTAGACGATATCGACTCAAATACAGTAACTTCAGTTTGCGCTTAAATACATAAATACTGACCGATTGCGCTATTCTTGGTTCAAGGGAATTCCAAAACCTAGGTCCAGTGGACCCCAAAGTAGTAAGGGCAAATTGCGTTCTAACAAGAGGTAAGTGATATGCTTGCGCCTGTCGTGTGGAATAACTATGAACTTGGTTATTTTTCTTAAATATTCCAGCCAAGGCTACTGGCAGTAGACCTGCATTCAATTCATACATTAGAGCTCCTAGTTGTACATGATAAATATCTTCAACTTTCAAAACACCACTATTAAAAAAAAGAACATCTGTATGCGCAAGATAGTGAGTATTACAAACAATTCGTATTACTCTTTTCTGTACCAGTAGTAATTTATCCATTTGAGATTTGAATGAGTTGCCCCAAGCTAGCACACCATAGTGCAAATATGGCAAAATCAAAGTTGCGTACAACATATGTAAAATATTCAGTGGGAACACAGATTTCAATTTATAAATTACACCAGTATTTCTTGACAATAATTTACAAAGTTTACTAATATGGTACTTCCAATTTAAATGTTCATCAATATGCAAGCCAAGAAATTTAAATGTAGATACCCTTTCAATCTCAACACCATTAAACATTACATTGCCAGGCAATATACTCAGGGAATTACTAAAGAGCATATAATTAGTTTTTTTAAGATTTAAAGACAACTTGTTTGCTTGAATCCACAAAGTCGCATTAGTCAACTCGGAGTTTACAGTCTGCAAAAGAGTTTGTGGATTTCTGTGAGAGAAAAATACACTTGAGTCATCTGCAAATAAAATGAATGATAACATCTTTGCGGAAAGTTGAAAATCGTTAATATACACAATAAACAAAAGCGGGCCTAGAAGGGATCCCTGTGGGACCCCACAAGTGACGTCCCGCATATCTGAATCAATTCCATTTAAAGAAACAAACTGTTTCCTATTTGTTAAGTAGCTTCTAAACCAATCTAATGCTATTCCCCTTACACCATAATGACACAGTTTATCTATTAAAATATAATGATTTACAGTATCAAACGCTTTAGAGTAGTCTAAGAAGACACCAACTGTATGCATGCGTGCTTCTAAGGCACTGGATATCTTATCCACCAAATGTAGAATAGCATGAGTTGTAGTGTGTTTTTCACGGAAACCAAACTGAAAATTTGACAAAATGTTAGCATTCATCAAAAATTTTATCGTCCGAGTATACATTAGCTTCTCAAGAATTTTAGAAAAGGAATTCAACAAAGAAATAGGACGATAGTTATTCAAGATAAGGGCATCACCCTTTTTAAAAATGGGTACAACCTTTGCAATCTTCATTTTCATGGGTACAACACCAGTGGTCATTGATAGATTAAAAATATGTACGAGGGGTTCTACAATACCAATAATTACATTTTTTATCAACTCATTTGTTATATAGTCACAACCTGGACTTTTCTTATTCTTTAAACAATGTACAATATCAAATAATTCTTCTACAGTCGTTGGCAATAAAAATAAACTATTATGATTAGGGTTTTCTAAAAAAGATTGAAATGTTTTGTGAGACTCTGGAATGACACGCGACAAATTCTGGCCAATATTACAAAAATATTCATTGAATTTATCTACAATAACTTCTGGATCATCAACTACATTCCCATCAATGTTTAATTTACTTACATCAGACGCTTTCTGCTTTGGCTTAAAAACATTCCTAATCACTTTCCATGTCCCTTTTATATCATTATGAGTCGCCTGAAATTGAGCACAGTAATACTGCTTCTTAGCAGCACGTAGGATTGAAGTAAGAGTATTCCGATAAATAGTATATTTCCTATGAGAAGACTGAGATTTTCTAATCTTATACTTATAGTACAACTTATTTTTCCTGTTTATTGACCTCAATATAGAATTAGTAATCCATGGCAATCGAGGGGTTGTTCTACGATTTCTACTATTACATTTACGTAAAGGTAAATTTTTATCATACAGCAAAAAGAATGTATTTAAGAATTTATCATATGAGCTATCAACATCACAATCACGTAATACTTCTCTCCAATCACTTGCTAATAACTCATCTCTAAATCTAGCAATACTGGTAGGATTACTTTTTCGAACATATCTATTACTAGAAATATTACGGATATTCCTACCAAAAGACATCCTCGCATATACTGGAAAGTGGTCAGACAAATCTGAAATTATAATACCCGCATCTGGTAAAGGTCGTACATTACTAAAAATGTTATCAATGAGAGTAGAAGAAGTGTCTGTAACTCTGGTAGGTTTAGTAATTAAGGGCAATAAAGAGAAAGATATAAACATGTTTAAGAAGTCACAAATGTGTGCATTCACATCGTGCTGAAGAAGATTAACATTATAATCACCCATGACAAAGACTGTTTTATGTAAAAATATTGAATTTGATAACACAGTTTGCATTTCATTTATAAACAAATTCACATTACCTTGTGGTGGTCTATAAACGACCCCAATTATAACATTTCGTCTGCCCGGAAAAAACAATTCTACAAAGACACTTTCCATTAAATCATTCATTACATTAACTTCATTTAAAACTCGGTAATTCAACTGCGTGGGGACATACAATGCGACACCTCCTCCCCTCCTATCTTGTCGATTATTCATAATTATATTACTTCCTGGAAGAGAAAACACATTTCCTTCAATTTCACTAGATAACCAAGTTTCAGAGATTCCTATAACCATAGAACTGTAGCACATGTTCCGCAAAAATACATTTAATTTACCAAAGTTTGCTTGCATACTACGAACATTAAAATGAAGAAAAGAAAGCTCGTTATCACCAGAATTACCTATCTTTTGAGAGAATTGGCTTTCTGTACAATAACTACAGTGACTCATGACAGCGTCATTGCCTTCACCAAGATCATACTCTAACGAGTCTGCGCTAGATTCAAAATAGTTGTGTATATTATCATCATTTGTGATCATCATTTAAAGATTCATACATGAATAGAGTGCAATATAATTGACAGTGATTGACATAGAAAGGCAGCCTACTAAGTGCAAAAGAAAAGGACATAAATATGTACAACAAGAACGGTTGAGTATACTCCAAAATATGCATTATAGGCATAGGAAGAACAGGATAAAACATGGAAAAGGTGAGAGAAAAATTGGCAAGAGAAAGAAAAACAGCGGAAGAGGGATAGAGAGTGGAAAAGATAAACATAAATGAAAACAAGCAGTAGAACACTGGAAGATGTTTACTGCCAGCCATAATTTGCCATGAGAAATGTTGGATCAGATGGAGAGAAAAGAGAAGTGCGTAAAAGACAGAGCAATATAAGGAAACACAAGTGTAGAATAAGATTTATCGATCACAGTTTGGCAATATCTGCCTCACATGTAATTAGTTTCTTGATGAAACCACCATGTGAGTCCTTGATGCCAGCAAATATGCGGCCATCGATGCTCCACGCCCTCAAGACTTTCTCCGAGTGACGCACCTTGTGGAAAAGTTTCTGATTTGTTGCAATCAGATCCTCATTTATATATATATACCCGTCCCCTTGAGCTTGGAACGGGCTTGAGAAAACTTGACTTTTGTGCGGTAGGCGCCGAACTGTACAACTATGGGCCGATCCTTTGACCGGTCCACTGCTGCACCGTTGCCACCTCCAGGTGATGTGTGGTAGGAGCGGTCAATGTCAGCTGGAGTAATCGCGAAACCCAGCTGATCGGCCAACCGACAGATGGCATCATCCGTAGACTCCTGTGGGCGCTCCTTAATGCCATGGATACGGAGGTTGTTCCGCCGGGAGTGCTGCTCCTGGATATCAGCCTTCCGCTCGAGACGGGAAACAGCATCCCTACAGCTTTCCTCAGATTTCGTGAGGCGTTTGATTTCCTCCGCATGAGCCCGAACCTGCCCCTCTAGCTCTAGAACTCTCCCCTCCTGCTCCTCGAGACGGGTGACTAGGCCAGCGACCGCTTCTGTGACTGCTTTTATCACTGCCTTTTCCACGATATTTGCCAACAAATCACCGTTTCCAAGCTCGCTTATAACATGGCGAGCATGCATCTCTGCAGGGGTATTTTTTGCAGGAGGCATGGTAACGCTTTCCCAATTCCAAGAATATGGTGATCAAGATGACGGAAATAATCTGTGGCTAGGCTAGTGAATATACAGCATCAAAACATCACAACACAGCACAGGAGTCAATTATGTAAACAAAAAATCAGTGCCAGTACAGTGCATGGCTGCATACATGTTACCACAGTGAGCTGCACATGGTACGCACTAACACAAAAGTTAATGGGTGGTACAGTAGAAAGTGGCCATGTGCAAATCCAGGGAATTGGTTACCCAAAGATAACCCTTGATGAGGCTGGCAGTAAAACAAAACGGAGGTCAAATGTCACTACATCACTCCTTAGCCTAGCAAACAGAGGCTACAATGATCATGACCTCCAAACTGAGGATAAATCAAACTTTATTGAGGTTATAATGACAAGCTATGTAGCTATGTAGACTCACACGCTATAAAGTCTGCTCTTTTTTCAATACTAACTAGCTAGGTTCTAATCGAATCAGTAAACCAAGGGTTTGCATAATGTAATTATCAACAACATTAATTAGCTATTATTATCTGAACAACAACAGCTCAGCTTATCAATATAGGGATAGTAGACACTTAGCTGAGCAAAAGTCAAGCTCCCGAATGACAAAAAATCGTCAGTGAAGATTATTTTAAGAGAAATCAGCTGAGGAGGCAGGTTCAAAACTGAGTCTCGTCTTTCGGATGGTGACGTTAAAAGTCGGTCCCCAGACGTAAATAATCATATCTGATTGATACACGTCTGTAAAAAAAAAAATCAATGGCACACACACACACACACACACTACATAGGCTCTGTACTTTAACTGGCAAAGACTGTCAGAGCTAGGCTCTGCTCAAGAGTCTATGCTTGCAGACACAAAACTGCACTAAGCTAGGACAAATCAGCAATCTGATATACTAAACCCATTGGAAGTATTTAATGGCCGGGGTTTCCCAATAGGCAAAATACAGGACCCACCTGGTTTCCGTAAGCAATGGGTTAACTTAGAACCTCAGTCATGTAGGCCTACTCGTTTAGAGAATGACAGTACTGAAGGTCATCTCATAAACTGATATTTGATTCGTCTATTGATAAAGTTCACGCAGGACTGTTTAAACTAGAAAAAAGGCGGATGATATACATTGTTTGTTTTTCTTCTATTGTTAAACCTATATTACCTCCGCAAAATTGGGCAAAGTCACAATATGATCTAATTTCCTAGTTTATGTTACAGCCAAAGAGACCAACATCCCATGTGACTGGCATTGTTAACTCTTATAGGGTTCACGAGACCGATCGCCCGTGAGGCCGACATGGACGGTCTTTCTACTCCCTTCTCTCTTTAATAATGTTGATCGCATGTCTCGTTAGCGAAATCCTCATTAGTATTAATACTGTTCTCCCTGAGGGCGCTGCAATCATATTATTACCCCGGCTTTAAGCCGAGCTACCATGATCAAGCATTCTAAGAATGTTCTCATATCTGGTACCCATTTACTAATGCTTTACCTTTGTGGCAAATGTAGTTTGGTGTCTTGCAAGCGACAGGCCGGTGACGTATCCACGATATATATATTTCCATACTCTTTATCACTATTGAATGTCCTGTAATCTCGTGTATTAATCAAGGTACTCTTTGTGTTACCGGTATATATCATGGTGTGATTGAAATTCAACTATTTTGTAAGGCTTATTGGAAGAATTATCATAAAACTCACTTAAAATCAATTCTCATTTCTTCACTTTCACAATTTTCTAAGATGTCAAACTGATACGAGGTTCAGCTATTGGTTAATTAGTTTGGTGTATTGTTTATTAGTTTGGTGTATTGGTTTATTCGTTTGGTGTATTGGTTAATTAGTTTGGTGTATTGGTTTATTAGTTTGGTGTATTGGTTTATCAGTTTGGTGTATTGGTTTATTAGTTTGGTGTATTGGCTTATTAGTTTGGTGTATTGGATTATTTTACCTGACTGCTAAGAAATCAGGAGTATTCTTGAAAGTAGGCAACCAGAAGACCAACGTGATAACGATCTAATGTGCCATTCCACCTTTTTTTTCTTCCTTTTACATCCAGTAGGTCTACCATATGTGCATAACATTACATCTGATATATCTTTGTGCCTGCCCTATAAGTACCTCAAATATTATGGAAGTTAAAGTAGAAACTTAATCAGACACTTCCCACCAGACAAACACGATTTATCTTTCCCAAAACACTTGTCAAACCAGACCAGACACCAAAACAAAAATCAATTGGCTTTTTTTACCAACAAATTGGAAAGGTAAACATTTCGTGATCGGTTAAGAACCGATGTGGCTTACCGTCGGTAGCGCGGAGACATGGGGTCATTGGTTGTGCCCCCATTGAGTGGGAACAAATAAAATAAAGATAAGGAAACAAGAGGAAAGGGAGAAGAAAATTAGTGGCAAGGGACAAGAAAAAAAAACGACTTGATCACCACTCGCACCCTCCCCACTGTAAAAAAGAAAGAAAGGTCAGGGAAAACAGGTGAGTATTTTGGGTCACGGACCACCGATAATTTTATTTAGATATCTAATCAAACCTGACATTGTGGGTGTCTTATTTCAAGTGATAAAAAATCATTTACTTAAAGCCCTACTGTCCTACTTGTAGCTACTTGCTCCCTCTATATAGAAAACTTCCCCAATCGGTGCCTGTTGGTCCCCCATGATCCCCTTTTTCTTATGCCAGTTGAGAGCTGAGTTAATGAGATAGCCACCTGTCAGTGACCTCGCTGTGTGGTCTAGTCCCTTCTGGCCCAGTAGTATTGACGGTATTTAAGATGCTGATCCTTGACAACGACTTTGAGGGGAAAAAGGTCATGCGAATTTTGCCAGTATTTGTGTTGAATAGTATAGTATTTTGTTTATGAATTTTTGCATTTCTATGGTAATTCAGTCATGTTCCCTGTGTTGCTGTTTGTTTGTTGTATTGTATGGTTTATTAAAATACTGAACCTGGCAGCCCATAGGCTGAATTGGATTAATTAAAACGATTATCATACAATATGGAAACATTCATACTAAAACAATAAGGTAATGAAAGTAAATTTTGTTAAAACAGGGTCAAATTATGCTCACACATTGCACCGAGATATTTTGTAAGAAAAGAAAGAGTAAAAGGAAAATGTGAAAAAGACGAATTCCTGAAGAGGGAATCGAGAGGGGTAATGGTGGAAAGAAAGAACTAAAAAGGTAAACAAAAACAGGTGACACTATATTAAACTATAAACCCAGAAAAAACGAAACCGAGAATTATCGATGTTTTATCATAACTTAATCACAATTATAATTAATAAATGACACATATTTGTAAAGTTTAGATCCTCTTCTTTCATTTGAAGGAACTCATATGTAGACGAAAGACTTCATGCATGGCTGATTGTCAACGAAACGGAGTTAAATCTTTTGTCAATTCTGCCTGTTGCTACGGCAGGCAGCTAGTGAAAACGAATTCGTTTGATACAATTATGGAAATGCAAGCACTACTTTACACACTCAGAACTTTGTCATTTCTTGCTCATTTTTCCTGATTGAGGTGTCATATGAAAGGGCAGGAACTCAACTTTCTAGAAATTTGATTTTCTCTTTGAAATTCAGATACCGTCCGCCAAATGACTTTTTGGTTTCATCTCTTCAAATTCACTTTAATCACTCATGCGTGAAATATGCATTATGAGTTGCATCAAATGAAAGAAGAGGACCTAAGCTTTCCAAATTTTTAGCATTTATTAATTATAAATGTGATTAAGTTATGATAAAACATCGATAATTCTCGGTTTCGTTTTTTTCTGGGACGCACTGTATATAGACCAATGTTTATTCTCTCGCTCTTCCCAGGCACTATACTAGTCAGTCTCTTTTGTCATAACTCGATCATCCGATGAGGGCGGATGACTCCGTGCCTGGTAATTTTATCCAAATCTAGCAGTTTGTAAGCAGACGTCTTCCTGCCATCCTTCCTGCATAAGGAAATAACTACGGTGGCTATCAAGCAAGTAAGTACTAAGACAATAGGGACTTAGAGATTTGCACGTCTACATAGTGGACTGCTACGTGTAGTCAGTGCCTTAACAGGACGTCACATTGCCTTAAAAGGACGTCACACGTAGCAGCCCACTATGTCGACATGCAAATCTAAAAGTCCCTATAATATGGGCTTCTTCTTCTTCAATTGTCGTACTGTTCACACATAGCTGCATTACTATCCTGGCTGTTTATTAAAAGCTGTTCTATTGATTCTCAACATTTCAAACACCACTTTACAAAACTCAACTGATTTCACTACAAATTGGTATTTTAATGACAATTGATAACACCTAAATAGGTGTATACTGTATACCTAATTAGCAGTAGTATACAATTTGTTCAACTTACCGATGTTAGAAAGAATTATTTAAAAATTCAAATCGTGAGTCTACTGTCAAACTTGCCAATCAACCACATCGTACTTATTGTGTGCATTTGTGTGTTTAGTGTGTATTGACTATTCATGCGTGCAATAGGCCATTTTCGTAATGTAACCAAATTTAATGCATACGTCTTTGTTAAGTGCCTCAATGAAAATTGTTTCATTCACCTGATAAGAATAATAGTATTTCAATAGACAGAATCCGAACTGCATACATTAATTGATGCCAGGTAGGACAAACATTATGGCTTGACCTACCTAGCAACACTTAGTATATGCAGTGTGTATTCTGACTATTGCAAATACCATTATTCTTATCAGGTGAACGATACAATTTATATTGAGGCACTTCACAAACACTTATGCTTTTAAATTTGGTTACATTACGAAAATTGCCTATTTTCGTACTGTTGAGGTGCAGTGCAGTATGAACAACGTCTGATAAAAAATTAAGTTAACTACGTGCGAGTAAAGAACAGCTAGTCTGCATTTCAGACAGGTTCTACAACACACATTTATTGTTCATGGGAGAAACAAAATACATGGCCCCTATAGACAGATGGCCTTAACATCAAGGTTTTGTTATATTTTCTGTACGGATCCTGGCTACACGGCAGAGAGCCGAGCCGATCGAAATGTCTTTTAAAACGTCCATGTTTACATGTATTTGCTAGAGATGTGTGAAAGAGAAGTCAATGAATGCATTGAACCGATATCTCCTTCATTGACCCGAAACCCAGATAGGTTACTATTTGATTGTGATCAAGTTTATGTGACCTTTATTGCAACTATTATGTTATGCATACAATCTGAATTCTCACTTTTGACACCATACACTGACTAGGGAGAGGTGCATACGGATTTCTACGGGAGGTCTAACAACTTAGAATAGCTGGCTTATTTTTCCCTAAAGTCTGATCCTCGATTTCCCTATGAAATAATCGAAGTTGTTAATTTTTTGATTTTCAAGTAAATACCTCGAGTTAATCACATATATAGAGGCGGAATGGATGCATCTGAACAGACACCTCAACTCACCGTAGTCAAGCGGTGCAGCGACTGCTACGAAGTGGTCTGGGGTGATGGCTACACGGGTCGATACCCCTTTGTCTGGCTTCGAGATAACTGCCGATGTTCCGCCTGCTACTACCCAAGCTCCAAGCAAAGAAGTGTTTTGCTTTCCGATATCGACGTCGAGATGGAGCCCGAAAGGGAGGAGCTAATAGTCGACGGACAAGAAATTAAGGTGTGTTTCTATATTACACATTTATCATGGCTTACCTCCATAGACAGGCTCCTAATATATTCAAATTTATGCATTTATTTTAAACAAAGGTCGTTCTTAACGATCTTAAAGCTTGCCCGAGGCTTGTCTGATACAGCAACACATAGGTCCAAATTAAAAAAGGAGGTTTGTCGACAGGTTTGTCAAAACGCGTCGAAACGCGTCATATGACCCCAATAAACCTAGGTTTGTCTTTGTGAATTCGGGCCAAAGTTTATGCATACTGAATTATAATGATAGTAGTTCATTTATTAGTAACATGTAAATGTATATCTCGTTCATGTCGTCATTCCGTTCCCAGGTAGGCAACGTCTATAGTGAACCGGTCTGACTGAAATAGGCCGTTTTCGTAATACATGTATAACCAAAATAAATGTAACGCATACATCGGTGTAAAATGCCTCAGTGTGATTTACTTTATGCACCTGTCATGTTTAATTGTATCACGAAAGTAAGAATGCAAAGTGCATTCAATAGTAATCGTTAATAGGTAGGACAAAGGTATGGCTTGCACTACCGAACAGCACTGTATGCAATTTGCATTCTGACTATTATTAATTACTTGTAAGAAGTGAATGAGGTAATTCATACTGAAGCACTTCACTCAAGACGTGTGCATGAAATTATTTCACATTACAAAAGTAAGCAAGCGAAGGTACAACAGCAACTTAGTTCACCTTATAAAGCAAACACAATGACAAATTTTCTTCCATTTACAAAACTGCGTTGATTTAGCCTTAAAGGGCCTATCTCACTGAGCGGCGAATGCTTGCGAACGTTGTGAATTTGGATTCGCCAACTTTTCTGACGAATGTCGACGAAAATCAGCGACATTAAGTGACGTTTAACGACAATTAGCAACATTTGAGCGAATGTCTCCGAAAGTGTTTGCGAAAGGCAGTTGGCGACTATAAGCGACTGTAAGCAAATGTTAGCGACCGTTTTTGCGAACTTTAGCAACCATTTGCCAATCCTTTGCCACTATTTGTGAACGTTTGAGACCTTTTGCTAACTACTGGTACTCAATGGGTCGATTTTTATAAAGGAAGCATATGGTAACGTGGTCGCTAGCTTTGGCGAAACACAGAGAACTGACGAAAACAAAGAGCAAAACCATTTAACAACCGTTTGCAAAGGCTTACGACTGTTTTGCAAACGCTTGCAACTGTTTTGCAAACGCTTACAACTGTTTGCAAACGTTTGCGGAAAAATAAATTCGCAAAGAAATTTTGAACATGTTCAAAATTTCTTTGCGACAAGAAAAACTGTTTACAACAAAGAAAACTGTTTGCGATCTTTCTTGCAACCTTTTACAACATTTATAAACTCTGGCCAGGGACTTGATAGACAAGGACTGGAATCAAGCCGCTCTCCTTTGACCCCATGCTCCACGCCGCCGAAAAGTTATGCGCTAATCTGCAACTGTTCACCAGGTGGTAGAATAAAAGAGCACATGAAATTTCAGGATTTAGAATTCCTACATCAGAAAATGGTATCACAGCAATTGTTCGCTGTCCCTTCCAATGATTTCTCATCCATTGTTGAATGTGTAAAGAGTAGAACAAGCGAACACAACCTTGTGTAATTTCAACCTTTTTTAAACTTGAAAAATACAAAAAACACGCAAAAACACGCATTAGCGAACTTAATGTTATTTAAGATTGTAAATCATTGATCAAATAACGGGACATTAAAGCATGCACAAATTAGCGCATCATCCTAAAATATTGAGTTTTTGTCAGGATGTAATTTTTCTTTTACCAACTCTGGCACACAAATTATAGGAAGGACGGAGTTCTAAATTTGAAAATTTGTTTGATGCACTATTCCCAATACAATCCCCATATAAATTTTTTGATTTACACTGAAATTTTGCCGGTAATTTAATATTTTGTAATAAATGTAAAACTGGTGCCTGGCTTCCGAAAGTCCCCGCAGTGGAAGCGCGGTTCGGAGCATGGAACTTCAAAGCCAAGTGGAATGTTACACATCCCATTGTTACGCTTTAGAACTCACGAATGCGTTGAATAAATTACAAGAGTTTCGCCGGCTTGATTCCAGTCCTTCTCTAACAAGTCCCTGCTCTGGCGAAACCCCAAATTCGCTACGTTCGCAAGCATTCGCCGCTCAGTGAGATAGGCCCTTTAGACTTTGGACTGGTAATATGTTAATACACTAGTCGCACTGCACACCCAAACCGGATAATGCATGATAGGGTGACAAAAGTTGACAGAGATTTATGAAAATATTAGAAAATGTGATGTGATATTTGATCTATGATTTCTCCTTTTCTATAACAAATTATTTATTCGAATATTAGCAAATGGACAGCAAGGTGTTTTTTAAAACTTCAAATTGGTTCAACTAGACAATTTATCGTCATGATTCGGGGAATCTGAAAACTGAAAAGGTCATAAAAAACAACGAGACCTTTACTTCGCGCACGGGGGTTTGCTGATTTATCAAAAAATGCGATCCATGAAACACAATTTCATCATTTGCAAGGCAAGATATCATACAATCAGTTGGTACCACTTATATTGTTTAAATAGTCGACTCAGTTTCCTTATCATGTTTTGATCTGTTTTATCAGGTCATAACTTTACGTTCGCCTGTCATAACATTGAGAAAATAAAGATCACCAAAGGAACAAACACTGACTAACCCACGTGACCAAACAGTGGCATATCCAGATACCTCTTGAACAAGGGTGTGTGTGTATGTGTGAGGGGGGGGAAGGGTGTGCTTTAATTGTCCAGACCCACGTGCCGCGTGTCGACTGTCTCCCCTTGTTATTCAAAGAAAGATGTGGGAAAGAAGAGGGGGGGGGGTGTTACATCGACATCGGCCTACTTAATCCTATGGTAGATATGTCCTCGCAACATTTATATAAACGCGTTCAGATATTTTGGAAACATCAAAGACGAAAATGCATATCTTCAAAAGCCAATCTCCATGAAGATCAATTCAAAATATTACTTTCATTTTTTAATTATTTTCACTCTGCAGATCTTCTGGCCTGATAATCATGTGAGTCTCTTCCCAGATGTGGGAAAGAAGAGAGGGGGGGGGGGATGTAACATCGACATCGGCTTAATTAATCCTATGGTAGATATGTCCTCGCAACATTTATATAAACGCGTTCAGATATTTTGGAAACATCAAAGACGAAAATGCATAGTCTTCAAAAGCCAATCTCCACGGAGATCAATTCAAAATATTACTTCCACTTTTCAAATATTTTCACTCTGCAGATCTTCTGGCCTGATAATCACGTGAGTCTCTTCCCATCTCGATGGCTGTATCTCAATCGCTTTGACAAGACGAACTTTGACCCCGTGAGAAAACTCGTACCTAAGCCTTGGGGTTCGGAACAGGTCAATGAACTACTACGCTTTGACTACAAAGAAGTAAGTCCAATTCGGTTTGTTTTTCGTATTTCCCATTTCACGCTCAGCACTGATGGCATTTGGCAAGGCATGAATCCCCTGTTTCCACTCTCCACCCGGGTGTAAGTACTTCGAAAATGCTAGGGTAATAACCGGAAGAACAGGAATGATGTTGGGTAAACAAAATTGGTTTTACATTTATCATTGTTATTAGTATTACTAATATTATATTCCGTGTTTTTTTTTCTTGCTAACCCTTTTGTTTTCCTTCTTCTTCTTCTTCTCCTTCTTCTTCTTCTTCTCCTATTTTTTTTCTTCTCCAGGTTATGGAAGACTCGAGGGTTCTCCGTGACTGGCTGAGGAGTCTAGTCGTCAGTGGCATTGCTCTATTGACTGGAGCGCCGAAGGAAACTGGAGTAATTGAAGCGATTGGCAAACGCGTGGGTCACCTTAGGACGACGATGTATGGGTAGGTATGAGGCCTATTTTATCATTTGAAGAACAAACAAACAAACAAATCAAAAGAAAACATTTCGATTAAAAGCAAGTATAGACAAACAATAATTACACAGGTCGTTATTTGTAGCCATTTGTTGTAATGCCTTGTTAATGCTCATCTCAACAAGCTGAGCGGTCATATAATTTCCCGCTGGTAATCTTGGTCATGGGCAGATTAAGAATGTTTACGAACCAACCTTTGAATCTTGCGGGACACCAACACGTACATATTACTCTCGTCTAACAGGCTGATCTCACAATAAAAGGTTTATGTTTTCAGTGATGCACCGCCCTTGAAAACTTGGAACCATAGTCACATCCATTACAATGGTTATGATATTCAACACTGTTCAACTATTAACAATGGAATATGTGTAGTAACCAGAATTATAGTTAGTATAAAAAAAAACGAAATTTGAGTCAAACCCATTTTTCGATGCTTTCACTAGAAACATTCCTGGCTAAAAATCATGTAACTGACTCTACCCTAAAAACATATTTTGAGAATCGAACTTCTTAGCGAGCAGATGACCAGCATATTACAGCAAACACAAGGGGAAGAAACTTCACCATGTCCAAGTATTTGACTTCAATGAGAACAGAACACATACTGAAATGACATACAGATAAGACCCAACTTGAAGGTATACACAATTCAGTACTCGATTCTAATTACATGTATAATTGTTTTGCTTGCAGCCACACCTTTGAAGTTCTTGCAATCGCATCTTCTAGTAACCTGGCCTACACGACCTTGAAGCTAGGCTTACATGTGGATCTTCCGATGTATGAAGTTCCTCCCTCCGTAAGTGAACCTCATTTCCATGGAGAGTACAGTGTTTGATAGGGACAACGTCGATTAATTCACGGGGAGTGATGGAGTATTTTTTAAAGAGCTTACAAAAGAAGCATGGGTGGGTTTTAAAGGTTGCATGGTGGAAGAGCTAGAAATATATTTTTGTTTATGTAATCGCCATACAGGTTTTTCTTAAAACTGTTTATTGTGTATCTGTTGGCAATAGTTCTGGAAATGAAATGTTACAGGGGAAAAATTGTCTCAAGATTCCGAGCAGTGTGCTCAAACCTGATGACGATCAGAGGGCGCTGTTCCAAACGCTGAAACTTTTTTTTCTATAACAGTTCTCCAAAATATTTTTTTGGTACCCTCTCTTCAAATTGTTTTTAATCACTCATGCGGTTTCTTTTTTCTTGGACGCACTGTATATAGGTTCAAATGCTTTATTGCATCAAGCAGTGCGAGACGGTCGGCGGTGAAAGTCAATTCTGTGACGCATTGAAGGTCACTAATGACCTCAAAGAGTCCGATCCCGAGTTTTACAACACACTCACACGGGTCAAAGTTGACATCCGGTTGCGAGGCAAGGACTACATCCCATACCACTATCAGTACGCCCGACCAACCATCGAGTAAGTCGATCAGGGCAGCGTTTCATGAAACCATCATAAGTACACGCATTTCGATGGGATGTGGGTGAACTTGTACTTATGACGGTTTCGTGAGACGCTGCCCTGTTTCTTAAGAGCATAGGAATGTGCCCTCATATGGAATTCGACACCATCCGGATGTTTACCCGATATCAGGTGTTGTCAATTAACAGGATTAGCCTTCAGTTTTACGACCAACATGCATTGTGCAATGCTGCGCTTTTTCCTTTCCCGAAGACTCTCCGAGAAGCCTGGGGTATTTCTTTAAAGGGATTGCTGTGTGCAGACTTGTACATCCATTAATGGTACTTCCACCAAGTCTGGGGTCAGCGAATTATGGTCTTCTGCATGTGGAAACTGACGACCCACTCCCTTTAAAGATATTATGTCCCTTTTTTCAATTCAATTCAATACATATACAATGTACAATGCAGAAGTCCAGGGACCAATAATGCAAAGTTTACATAAAATGTGCATAAAAACAGGAATGATCATACAAAATAATGTACAATAAAAATGATAAAAGATAAAGTTAACATTATTGTTCATACTAAAAGTTATATACATATATTTTGAAAAATGATAATAGATGGATGAACAACCTGTAACAGTTACTTGAAATATTGAACCAATTATTGCAAGTAAAAATAATCTTTAAATAAACAAATTATGAAAAAAAAAAATATATATATTATATATTTGCAGCCAACATCAACATGTTAATGAATTATGTAATGTTAATGACCTGTGGAGAAAAAACAACCATGTAGTACATTACGTAACCCAATCATAATACCCATCGCATGTACAGTAGGTTTATGATAATGCTTTTGATTTGAATTCTCGAAAGTCTTTGCATTTATGTTGAAATAATCACTTCTAAGGTCAGTAGAGGTCAGATTCATGGTCGACAGAAGACTACATTGTGTTGCTTTTCGTTCTGTTCTTGTGGGAGTGTTTCTTTATTTTATTATGGTCGTTTATTGTTATTACTTTTTCATTATAGGCTTGATGACGAAGGCAAATTTAAAGCGATAACGCATAACAATGGGGTGAGGGCGCCCTACATGAACTTGCCTGTAGCAGATGTCAAAAGCTGGTACAAGAGTGTGGCTTGCTTGGATGGAAAGTTGAACGCCAAAGAAAACATGATACAGTTCAAGCTCAAGGAAGGTAACCAAATCATTTTAGAATTCCATTCTTTCTTTCAATTGGATCTTTACCTGATAAATTCAAGAATACGATGTTTGTTGTTGGTATTGTTGTTTTTGTTGTTGTTGTTCTCCCCTTTTTTTTGTTCTTCTTCATCTTGAATGAATAAATCAAAATGTATATAGGCTACAATTTTTTTCTTGTTAAAAAAAAAAATTAATTAACTCTTCCTTTTACTTTTATTTCTTCTCCTGCCTTTTCTAACAATTTTTTTTGGGGGTTTCCTATTCGCCCTCTTCTTTTCTTTGTATTATATTATCTGTGTTAAAACTCTGAATTTAGAGCATTTCGTTGTTTATTTCATTTTGTGTTCATCACCAATGCCATACATTTGTTTCGCACTATTTTCACATTTTTTTCTCTCCTTACCTCTTCAGAGGAACTTTATTATTCCATTTCAAAATACATGTATATTATTTTCACAGTTGTTCCATACCATCCTACAGAGGTGTGATAGTCTCCACGATAAGTGTCCAGTCTAGTACAAGTTAAAGATGAAGTTCATTTACTTTCCCCACATCTCTTCTATTTAATACCTAGCAAAATTATTCACAAAACATTACAATATGATATACTCATATTTAAATATTAAATACACAAAGTAAAATTGTAACGCATACTCTTTAATGCTAGCCTAACATGAGAAAGAAACATATACCCATTAGAAATTATAATGAAATTAATCAGGAACATTAATAAACCTGGTTCTATGTAATTTAAAGGCCATCTGTACTAGTTTGGCCAGGGGGTTTCGACCTTCCTGCAAGGTTACTGACAGGTGGTTATCTCATCAAATCAGCTCTCAATTAACATAAGAAAAAGAGGATCATTGGGGACCAACAGGCACCGATTAGGCATTGTTTGCTATATAGAGGGCGCAAGTAGCTAGCTATAAGTAGCATTCCTCAATTGTAATGCTTGTCCACCTTTTCTTCTTGTCTACTGTCAGGTGACGTGGTGACATTCAACAATAACCGCGTGATGCATGGTCGGGGTAGCTTCCAGCTGGCTCAGACTCAAGACGAAGGCAAGAAAACCCGCCATCTTACAGGAGGTTACTTGAGCTGGGACGTCATCAATTCAAGTATCAGACTTCTGGACGAAGAGCTTGATGATATCCCCATTCTCTAGAAAACGAACATGATCAAATGGAGAACTAATTACACTCAATTACACTCAAGTGGCTCTACGCATCGTTGGTCCTGCTACGGTCCACGGGACCAACATCTCAGGGGACTGATCGGCCACGAGACCAACCGCCTACTAGAACGACAGCCCACCTGGGCCCTGTGTCATAATACTTGATATCAATAACAAGTTACAAGCTACTGTTATAAGCTACTGAAACCAAGGCATCTGATTGGTTGAGAACAAATTTATCATAGAAATTAAGCATATGTTATAGATAAAACGTTTTATGAAACAGGCCCCAGACCGACAATGTCCGTCTGATGAACCCACAAATAAGCTGGCAGGAGGGCCACGAGATTGATAGTACATGAGACTAATATGCCAGTCTAGTGGGCTATCGGTCTCGTTTGCTGTCGGCCTTAAAAATGTCTCCTAAACTTCAATATTCGTGAGATTTCTGTCTCTTAATGGCCAAGTACACTCCAAAAAAAAAAAAGTTTTTAATACAAACAGAAAAACAAAAGAAACGGAGCCAAAAATATTGAGTTAAATCGGATAACTTATAAGAAAATTATGCATTTTTGAAAAAGTATAACAAAACAAAATCTGCTTTTATTGAAAGTAAGTTATGTTTGGAGTGGACTAGCCCTTTAAGCTATCGGTCTCGTGAAAGGTCGGTCTCGAGGGCTGTCATTCTTGCGGGCTATCGCTTTCCTGGGATCTCTTTTTTTGGTCATATGCATTAGTTGCCATAATCTAACATGAAGATATGAGTTTCACCGTGTTATGAAATAGTCATATCTGTATTACATGCCGGTAACTTTTAAAAGGTTATGCTGGTTAGAAGACTGAAATAACCGTATATTATGATTATGTCACATTAAGTGTGTTATATCAAACAGACCTATTTTGTTGTACTGCATTATGTAATATCATTGTGCATATTTAATGATTGTTTTTACCTCCGATATTGTAACTATCGAATATTAATCAGGTTATCCTATGCATTCTATGTACGAAGGGCCTTGAGGAAGAACTGCATTGAAGTTGATGAGGCTTCCCTGCATGTGTAAAAAAATATATTATTAATAATGGACTCGATAAGACTTGAAATTACATATATATATATTATATACATTTATATCATTGGCATAATGTTAACCATTTTACAATAAATGTCAACTGAAAGTTAAAGTTCATTTTCGATCGGAGGTTTTCCTTTGTCGCTGTTACAAATATGATTAGAACGTGATTACGAAGACTTATAAATAGCCTTAATCTATCATCAATTGAATTACGCGAATATAACATTGATGCAATACTTAATCCGAACATCATTTCTATGGGACACACAATCGGGCTCGAAACCATTCTTTAAACAAAAAATATTTATAAGGTGTTTTATTTTCTCAATACCAGAGGCAGTACATATTAATCGAAATCATGCGATTTACATCTTAATGACTTGACATCACATTCAGAATAATCAAAATACAATTCAAAAGTATAATTCTTAACTAACATCAATTGCTAAACAAAACAACTCTTTCATACATTTCTTTATTCGTTTAAAACAATAATAATAATAATAATAATGATAAAATACTTAGTCATTTCATGTTCATTTTTTGCTTCTTTCAAAAACGCATTATCTGTTGAATTAAACAAAAATTAATAAATGCTTGAAAATGAAATACTCTTGAGTCGATCTTTTACATAAATATGTGAGAATATCATGGTCAGTGCAAAAAGTTTAAAGTCACTGATTTTTAAATTGTTAGGACATGGAATATGATTTAAAGATGTTGTTGAATTGATTTATTATATTCAGTACATCAATATCAACAAATTTGATCCTAAAGTTACTGCGGAATAAATTTATATGGATGAAAAAGGTTAACCCTACGTTTGGGAGACTGAAATTCATTTAAAATTAGTAGCACAAATCTCAAGCTTAAACCTGAAATTCAATCACATTAAATAGCCTAGGCCCTACAAAATTCGGGCAAGTTAGATGTGGCAGGCTTTACATTCATCACGTATCGAATGTATTTGTCTTCCAGAAAACACATGTGACAAAATATAATAGAGTATAATCATAACAGTATATGTAGAATAAAGAAAGACGAGGAGACCTTGGTTGAAGCACAGCTTGTTACATAAGACAGATGGGGAAAGGGGAGAGAGAAGAGAGAGAAGAAAGAGGGAGAGAGGAGAGAAGAGGGAGAGAGAGAGAGAGAGACAGAGAAGAAAGAGGGAGAGATGAGAGAGAAGAGAGAGAGGGAAAGAAAGAGTCGAGAGAGAAAGAGAGAGAAAAAGAGTAATAGACCATGGAGCTTCATTTAACATGACGTGATAAAATATTAGCGCCATCTGAAGACCATTTGTGTGTAGTTGTCGCTGCAATTTCTAATTATCACTATTATTATCAATAATGTAAAGGACCATTTGCTTTTCTCTTCTCATTTCACCCCGCACTTTGCCAAGCATGATGTATCCTGCGTCATACCCCTTGATTTTACCATAATTATGTCCAATTAAAGAGCCAGATACCCCAAGCAACAGCTTGGTTGTAGCTCATCGAGCACCGATCTGGGCCCTGTTTCATAAAACTTGTTATCAATAAGAAGTTACAAGCTACTGTTATAAGCTACTGAAATCGTGGCATCTGATTGGCTGAGAGCAAATTTGTCATAGAAATGTAGTAGTTGTTATAGATAACAAGTTTTATGAAACTGGCCCCTGTTTGTTCTTGTGGGTATCATGTCTGCTCCAACACCATATTTCAAATTGGTTTAATTTCCTTCTCTCTCTTTTCTTTTGTTGTTGCTGTCCAGCATTCACTCCCATACAGCACCACGGGGAGACTAATTAACATGTCATCCTCATCTTTACTGTATTGCTTACATCAGGTATTGAATGAACCGACGATATTATTAGTTCTAAATCCAGCGGTCATTAGTTCTATGAGCATTTTTTTTTAAATAATTTTTTTTCTCAATAAAGAGCTATTGGAATATAATTATCCCTATCTTTAAGTCGGGGACACAGTGGGAGTGAAAATCGATTGGGGAATCTCGATGTGACATGCCCACTCAAGCTATAAGATACATACAAATCGGTCCTCAGACCACAAATCGACTGGCCCTGAAGCCTTAAAAGTGAGCGGCCCATTGGGAGAAATCTCCCACATTCCCATATAAAGTCCTCCACTGCTTTTAATTCTTTAATAAGGAAACACAATTGCATTAAAATGATACCATTGAGCACCCCCCCCCCCCCCTCCATTTTCTTTCTGGCTCCCTTCTTCCTTTGTCTTGAAATATTTAAAACATTTTTCAAATGCGAGACTCTTTCAAAAGCCACGCTCATCAGTCAATAGTACATGCATTCATTCCGTTCCCCTTTTCTTTCGACCCGTGTACTTACTATCAAATAAATTGTTTCATTATTATTATTATTATAACATAACAAGGGTGAAGAAAACAAATCGTAAGCTGAATGATTTCCTCACTTCGTTCCCACGGTGCATCATTTAGTATTTACACGTGCAGACAATACCGTTGATCATTGTATAGAATTTATGACTGTTGTTCGAATGTTTTCGACATGTTTGCCGTACAATTTGTCACGGTGGGTGACTAGACGTGCCGACTGTTATGAATGGCACATTAATCTAATTTAGTCATGTGTGCAGACTGTAAAGTGTCCCTCGCATATTACCGATAACCATAACTGAAAATCTAAAATTAGCCTGTGACGGATCCGGGATTTTATAAAAGAACGAAGAGAAAAAGACCTAGAAGAAAAACAGATGATGAGACGATGATGATGTTAAAGATTAACTTGAGTTCTGGTAAAAAAAGAAATGAATTCTCACAGAATCAAACGACACTTACACCGAATGTTCAAGATTACAAACAATTTTGGTAGAAAATGTATACTAGCTGAGTAATGAGCATAGAAAGATAAGAAAATCAAGGTTAGTAGCCCCGACACTGTTTGGTGTAGTCCCATATACATCTTTCTGGGTACAGTGCTTGTTACTTTACCAAGACTGGACCAAATTCATTATGATTTTGATGACTCCAGAACATTGCAGTACACACCAATACTTACATGCTACATGATTAACTTTTTCTGATCCATTCCACACCTTTTCTTTCACCATGCAATCGCATGACCAGAACTCAACTTTATCTTTAACGATGACTTCTTGTATTGTAGCCTTTTGTCCGACCAAACTTGGGATTTATGTCGGGGGGTGGGGAGGGGTGAGCTCCACCGGGATGAGTAGGATTAGTAACTCGGGTTACTCAAATGAAGGAGTCGTGACAGATATCTGAAGTTCAATTACTTTTATTGCGAAGCAATAAAGCAAAGAAATAAGAAACCCCAAGGTCACTTGAAGAGCTAGCAAAAACCAGTCAGCTTTCAGCTATAGATACTCGTTCAATGTAGACTCAAATTAAACTTTCTCAGCCGACTGGTGACTGCGCACCATTCCCTCAGCATAGCTTTAGATGGCAATCAGCACGTATTAGAAAACCCACGCTCGAGAGTAGCTTACACTCAAGGCGTAACATAAAATCCTTCCGCTAAGATATTTTGAAGCGTTAATTACACATGTATCTCCGTTCATATCAATTAACTAATTTAACATCGAGTAAGGACATTACTACTAAAAACTCCTTCAGTGATACGGTCCTAAAAGGTGATTAACCACTCCCCATACGTTAGCATTCCTTCAGTACCTCGCATTCCTAACTTTAGTCTCTCTTTAAAGACCTTGATCTAAAACTTTCACATCCCGACATCTTCCCTGCTTGAAATACATTCGTCCCGAATGTTAACACTCCTGGTCAAAATCTTCCCTTAAGAAAAATACATCTTTATATTAAAACGCAAACTTCTTTTTTTCCTTGGCCCATTTCAAAATGTACCATAAATACCAATGAACAAAATTGACCAATATTTTCTTTTCATATCCAATACCTATCAATTTCCACCTTTATAACTAAAGAACACCTGTTCATGGAATCATAGTTAGGACATATAAACCATCATATTTATACTGTATACGCACTACTACGCATATATACACCTTATACCACCACATGAAAAGGTAACGCCTTCCCTGCTTGTGTCACTGTGTTACCTAAAAGCACAAACTCCGGACACTATCAAGAGAAAATATCATTAATGAAACATCATTATCATTAAATCGTACGTCACAAGGGTTACTACCTCAAATACATCAAAATTGAAGTCCTCTCATCCTGTATTAACCCATTTAACATCCTATCCCAGTCAACTTGCACATATAAAAGTACATTACAACTCGTACATTTTATGTCAAAAATATTGAGAAACAATATATTTTCTTACAAATATTCCCGAACCAAAACAAAACTCTTCATCAGTGATTCTAAACAAATTGTGAGAATTTACGATACATCCATCAATATACTAAATTCCCATCTTCTCAGCTCCAAACTTCCTAAACAGAAAACACAGCCATGCTTTAATTGTCTCAGGTTTTATAAATACAGAAATTGCCAAATTCCTATCTTCTATATTCCTACTATTCTGAATATGAAGTATATCAAATTTCTTTTCATCTCCTACCTCGCAATTAAAGAACTATACCGAATTCCTATTTTTCTCTATTCCTACCTCTCCAGATAAGGAAAACACTAGCAAATATCTCTTCCCCTCTTATTTGTAATTACAGCAATACACCCAAGTTCTATATTCCCTAATTCCAAGTTAACTTGCACATATAAAAAAACATTAATACTCGTACATTGCATGTCAAAATCTTGAGAACAATTCTTCCAACCTATAAAAACAAAATCTTTTCCTTAACGATTCAAAAACGTTTTTCATATTTATGAAAAACCACACATCCATCAAATAAAGATAAAATATTTTCCAAATAAGGAAATATACCAAATATCTATTCTATCTATTCCTACTTTTCCAAATAAGGAATATAGTAAATCTCTTTTTGTCTCTTTATTTTGGGAATAAAGAAATATACAAAATCTCTATTCTTATGCAAAACTGCACATAAGAAGTCCATTTACTTAATCAGGAAGTCCAGTGATTACAGATGCAGGGAGACGATGAGGGTTTCTACTTACACCCTTCGTAGCTCTGCTCGATTGTCTCGGCCTCGGTCTCTCCTCTAAGTTCGGATCATTCTCTTTGCCTGCATAGACCCACTGAAAAGACTGATAGAAATCATCTTCTTCACTATCCTGATCATCATCCTCATCGTCTTCATTATCTGTCGACAACAATACAGCTTCCTCTACATGATCTGGCAATACTTCCTCAAGTACATCCGTCTCTATTCTACGTGGATCTAAGACTAGATGCCGTCGATTAACCCACTTCGAATCTCCACCCATTGCTGGTCGCACCTCATACAGGTCATCCTCCTGTTTCTTGTTCACAACAATATATGAAGTGTCATAGAACTTATTTACTAGCTTGTGACGACCAGTGAAATGGTTCCTCTTCAGCAACACACGAACTCCGATTTGCAACACAGGGTCAGTTGCACGACGATCATGTTTCTCAGCCTCCATCTTGGCTGCCTGTTGTAATCTACTCTTGACAATCTGATGTGCTCTGTTTAAAAGCGTAGCTTGCTTCTGAACATAGTCCTCTCCCCAGTTATCATCTAACTTGTCTAGCAGATGGTCTATCGGTAGCATTGGCTGCCTACCAAACATTAAGAAGTAAGGGCTTACTCCAGTCACTCTGTGTGGGGTAGTATTGTATATATACAATACATGTTGAATCAAATCTGGCCAATTCCGTCGCTCTCTTGGGGTCAAAGATCGAAGAAGGCCGCACAACGTCTTATTAAACCTCTCGCACTGTCCATTCCCTGCTGGATGGTACGCGGTTGTGCGTGACTTCGCTATCCCATAAAGTTTGCACAGCTCTCTGATAACGTGACATTCAAACGACCTCCCCTGGTCGGAGTGAATCCTGGCGGGTACCCCATAGTGTGCAATCCAGTGATCCTGTATTACTCTGGCCACCGTCAGTGCTGACTGGTCACGACAGGGCACCGCTTGTGCGTATTTACTGAAAACATCAGTAAACACTAGGACATCTTCAAATCCGCCTCGTCCCCGATCCAACTTCAGAAAGTCGACTGCCACTATTTCCTGTGGTTGGAAAGCTAAAAGATGTCTCATAGGGGGGCGCACAGCTGGCGTGGGCGACTTCGCAGACACGCACCGAAAGCACTGTCCTATGTGTCTTTTCACGTCATGGTGCATCCCAGGCCAGTAACATCTCCTTCGCAATACTTCAAATGTTCGATTAATTCCTTGATGAGCCCACCTGTCGTGCACAATCTCCAGAAGTGTCGATCGTAGCGCCACTGGCACCAACAGCTGCCGTATACTACCAAGCACTGCATCTGGTGCAACTCTGTATAACACCTCTTTATACATCGTGAACTTCGACCACTCTCTCATGTAACTATTCAGGCCTGGAATACTCTGGTTGTACTCTTGTCCCAGCTTCCACTTGGCATGCCATAGCTTCAATAGTTCCTTCAGGGCTTCATCTTTCTCCTGCATTTCCAACAAATCCTGATGTGAGTATGAGGGAAAAACAGTAGGTACCACATTCTCTGCCTTTGGTTGGTTAGGTTGTAACTTCTCAGCAGTCGCGTTTCCTCCTACTTCTATCCTCAAACAGGAAGCAACTCTTTCGAGTTCTGCCCTGAGCTCCTCTGCTTCCGCATTCCCGGGGCAGCGACTTAACGCATCTGCGCACTTGTTCGTTCTGCCTGGTCTGTATCTAATCTCGATATCATAAAGTGAAAGCTGAGCAATCCATCTCATCTCTGTCGCATTCAGCTTTGCCGTCTTCAAATGTGCAAGGGGGTTGTGGTCCGTCCACACTACTGTATGAGAACCCTGGATATACGGACCAAACTTATCCGCGACCGCCCACTTTAGCCCTAGAAGTTCCAGCTTGAAGCTTGACATGTCTGGATACCTCCTCTCGGCTCCTCGTAATCCTCGGCTTGCATACACTACTGGATGAGCTTTCCCATCATCGTCCTCTTGAAGGAGGCAGGCCCCTAACCCACGAATACATGCATCTACTTCAATAATGAAGTTTTTGTCAAACTTCGGATAGGCTAACACTGGTGCCGTTGTCAGGGCTTCCTTCAACTCTTTGAAGGCCTTCTCTTGCTCTTCTCTCCATTGGAATGGTTTCTGCTTCCCAGCCTGTTTGGACGTCTTCCCCGTTATCGCATGCAGAGGACCAGCCATCTTCGAAAAGTTCTCGATGAATCTTCTGTAATACGAAGCAAGTCCAAGGAAGGATTGAACTTCTTTCACGTTTCTGGGTACTGGCCACATAGAAATACGCTGCACTTTGCCTTGGTCTACCGCTATCCCATCTCCGGATATGATATGTCCCAGATACATGACCTCACGTTGAAGTAGATCACATTTCTTCCCCTTCACCTTCAGTCCGTTCTGGTGAAGCCTTGTCAACACCCTGTCCAGCCTGTTCAAGTGTTCCTCGAAACTGCTTGAAAACACAAGAATGTCGTCCAAGTACAATACAATCTCAGTCAAGTTCATGTCTCCCAAGATGTATTCCATTACCCTCTGGAATGTGGACGGACTATTAGTTAGTCCTTGCGGCATCCTAATGAACTCAAAAAGTCCCCATGGTACTCGGAACGCTGTCAAATCCACACAGTCCTTCTCCATTACTACCTGAAAATAGCCATGAGCTAAATCGAGAGTAGAAAAGTAGGTGGCGCCATGCAATGCCTCTAACGTCTCTTCAATCCTTGGCAAGGGAAACGAATCCTTGATCGTGCGGTCATTCAACTTTCGATAATCAATACAGAGACGTAGCGACCCGTCTTTCTTCTTTACAAGGACTATAGGACTCGCGAAGCTACTCTTTGATGGTCTGATTATCTTTTGATCCACCATTTCTTGCAACATCTTCTTTACATCTGCGATCTGTGCTGGATGTATTCTTCTGTATGGCAGTCTGATAGGAGGCCCATCTTCCAACCTTATCTCATGTGGAATAAGATTACATTCCCCAACGTCATAGGGGCCCTTAGAAAACACCTCTGCATGCTTCTGCAACAGTTCAGACACAGCTTTCTTCTCAACTGGCGGCAAACCCTTGAGCTGTATCCCTAAGGGGAGAGAAACTTCTTCATGTAGTAGTTCAGATGTCAAACCTGCTTCAGCACCTTCTTCGCTGATCACTTCACATACCCCAACTGTTATACTATCATCCTGAATATCCAGTACAACTTCAGCCTTTCTTAACCCCGATGAGGCCTCGGCAACTACCGTCGAAGGGGGGATGTGTAGTTCCCTACTACTGTTATTCGCCAGTAGCACATCCAGAGAAGCTCCATCCTCAACTTGATGATATCCCTCATAGACTTGCACAGTAGTCTCCCTGTTGTCTGATGTCGGGCGGATTATAATGTCACTGCTTGACAAACTACTTCCAGCTACATCACAACTTACTCTTCGAACCGAAAAAGGGGGTATCACCTCACTCCCTTTGGTATGTATTCTAATCAAACTCGCTGAAATTGGTACTTGCTCTTGACTCTCTTTCCTCTTCTGTAACATCGCCAATCTTACAGTAGGAGGAAGCGATTCATTCTTGAGACGATCAAGGATGTTGCAGCCTACCAAGATAGGGTATTCAGCATCATCGACTGGACGAGCACGGTCTGCAACCACTAGGAAACTCCCTTGCAACTTCTGTCCAAGTATTGATATCGGTACCTCTATGAATCCTTCAATCAGTACCTCTATATCTCCTACTCCTTGAACATGCAAAAAGAGACCATCCGCTTGTTGAGGCTCACCAAGCTTATCCTTCAAAAATCGATCGTACACGGAAGCAGGGATTATCGATGCTTGTGCTCCAGAGTCCAAAATACACCCAATCTCCAAGTCAGCAATCTGTACCTCACTGCATGGACAGGGCGCAACCAGCCGACCCAGTAGCTCAGTCTTTGCAGTCAAAGGAGCACGAACATTCTTGGCTGCCGGGATGGACGTCTCTTGCGCCATCTTTGCAGGACAATCTCTCGCAAAGTGTCCTCTACCCTTGCAGCTATAGCAGATGCTTTCATTCTTACAATCCTGACGAGAGTGTCCAATTTCTCCGCAATTATAGCACTTATTCTTCCGATCCTTCCTCTGTGTTACCGGAGCATGTTGACCATGAGTCAATTTCTCCTTGACCAGCTCTTGGACACTCTTTGTGAGTAGTGCTACATCATTCTTCATATCAGCTAACTCAGCTCTAAGACTATACTCCTCTTGACGCTTTGCTGGAGAACTTATGTCGGCACTCTGGGCGTACACCTCAAGATCATGTACTTTCGGCTTGCGAAGAGGCTCCTCACCGGCAAAGAACTCTAGAACTTCTGTCCTCATCTCAAGAAAGGTCTTCGTCTTCGAGGCCATTTCTATTCTACGCAGCTCGCGATGAATCCACTTCTCCTTTGCCCCACGTACGAATCGCTCCTTGAGCGAACTGTCCTTAAGCCGCTTCATGGCATTCCTATCTTCTTCATCTCCAGCTGCCTTCTCCATTCGATCGTAAAGCCTCATCAAAGCACGGCTAAAATCTGCTAGGCTTTCTCCATCTTGTTGATCGCGATTGTGGAAGGCCTGGCTGATGGAGGGAACCGACTCAACAGGCGAGAACAAAGACTTCAATACCTTGATAATCTGCTCACTATCCTTACGTACTGAATATTCTCGACACAGGATTTCCTCCTTCGCTACTCCAGCCAGGTTGTCGATGAGTGCTTGAGCCTTCGCTTCTCCAGTCAGCCGATAATGAGTGGCGTAACTCCTGAACTCATCACTCCATTCTTGTAAAGCAAGGTCTCCGGCAGCTTTCGGTGGACCCCTAAACTTACTCAGTCTCACTGGAGGCGGTGTGCGCTGAACACTCAGTCCTTGAAGTGCCTCAGTGAGAGCTGAAATCACTTGAGTTACATCCGCCATCGTTACAAAGGCTGCTTTTCACACAAGGGAAAAAGAAGGTAAGTATATGTACAAGTCAATATCTAGAGCATCAGTAAATATACAAGTACATGCACTTACAAAACTCTTGTAACTTTTACCCTTAGTTAAAGACTCAAAGTCCGGTGTTTGTCGAATCAGTTCAAATTAAGCTTCCCTCAGATCAATCTAGCTCTTGACGTCCTCTCTTGGAACAGCATCCACATCAGATCAGTCCGAAGCTTCCTTCCTGCAGACAATGGGGTTTCTGTCCTTCCTCTGTCGTCTATCCTGTCCGTGACGCCACTTGTCGGGGGGTGGGGAGGGGTGAGCTCCACCGGGATGAGTAGGATTAGTAACTCGGGTTACTCAAATGAAGGAGTCGTGACAGATATCTGAAGTTCAATTACTTTTATTGCGAAGCAATAAAGCAAAGAAATAAGAAACCCCAAGGTCACTTGAAGAGCTAGCAAAAACCAGTCAGCTTTCAGCTATAGATACTCGTTCAATGTAGACTCAAATTAAACTTTCTCAGCCGACTGGTGACTGCGCACCATTCCCTCAGCATAGCTTTAGATGGCAATCAGCACGTATTAGAAAACCCACGCTCGAGAGTAGCTTACACTCAAGGCGTAACATAAAATCCTTCCGCTAAGATATTTTGAAGCGTTAATTACACATGTATCTCCGTTCATATCAATTAACTAATTTAACATCGAGTAAGGACATTACTACTAAAAACTCCTTCAGTGATACGGTCCTAAAAGGTGATTAACCACTCCCCATACGTTAGCATTCCTTCAGTACCTCGCATTCCTAACTTTAGTCTCTCTTTAAAGACCTTGATCTAAAACTTTCACATCCCGACATTTATATGCCAAATGTTGACATGTTCTTTCTCTCATCAATATAATCTCCCATTACTAAATGAGCAAAAATTACCACAGATGGACAGACATTGAATTTCCCAGGAGTTAATTGGACATATTATTATCTTCATGTTGGGCAATTATTACTCCATATTTTCTTCGTTTACAGTGCAGCTGTAAATTGCAAATCCAAATGTATTCATATCTCATTCACTTCATTCTTTCGCTTTAGCAAGTGCCAGTGTACTTTGACACGCCGCTAAACGAAGTATGACGACTATTTACAATCAATGGAAATAATCAGAAAATCTTCTAAAATTAACACACTTTGCAGTTTGTAAAGCCCCCCAAACGTGATTGTGAAAGAAGGTTTAAAATACCGTTCCGCAGAGCTTCCATTGTTTCCCTTATTCGTCTAATTTATGCTCAGGGGAAAAGGCAGATAGCGCTGTATTTGTATACAAATCAAGATCGATAATAACCTTCAAGGCTGTTAATATCAAATTGTTGCAATATTTGTAGGATTGTGGTTAGTGTTCATTAGCAGACCATGAAATCTCTTTTAAATTGAGGTATTCCAACTATGAGTATATTACACGCGTCTGTCGGCGAGACACCCTAAATTGTCTTAATATGGATATGACAGAGTTGAATTGTATTGAATAGTACGAAACCTTACTTCTTTGACCAAATCTCGCATATTTGACCCAAATTTTCTATTATGATGTAAATAAGTTGTAGGGGCGTACGCCATACAAACATTACTCCGTATTAACCCAATAAAAAATCTGAATATATGACACAGATAATTGGTCTTCACTGACATAATACACAGTATAAATAATACCATCTATATAACAATATAACAGTTTAGGCACATGCACCATATCAAACAAACAAAAGACAGCGAAGCAACGGTGAAGTAGAGAGAGAAAGAAAGAGAGAGAAAGAGAGAGAGAGAGAGAGAGAAAGAGAGAGAGAGAGAGAAAGAGAGAGAGAGAAAGAAAGAGAGAGAGAGAGGGGAGAGAGAGAGAGAGAGAGAGAGAGAGAGAGCTCAAACTGTATTCCAGAGGCTGCACTAATTTTAATTTTATTTATTTCATTAACACCAATTTGGTAACTATATATAGCTAATCATTACAATCTATAACAATAAAGTCTTGTATGAATTCATACCAGTACCGCCCGTCATAATATTCTCTTGTTGAAAATGGTTCCCTGTTTGTAGTCATTATCCAGCAAAAGTTAGATTTTAATTTTAACCTCTTTTATTTCCCTTTTGTCGCAGAGCAGTATAAATTGTCTGTATACATCCTATTGTCATCTTACCGCTTGAGTTGTAGCCTTGTCTTCGGGCGTAAGCAGCTGTCCCTGTTAGCTTGCAGTTTGGAAAACAAAGATACAATTCAAATCAAATATTTAGGACTGTTTCAAGGCCGATGACTCGAAACTGGGACAATAGCTGCCAGTGGAAAGATATGTGTCGATAATTGCAAGTTTAGTGCACTGTCATTATTATGACATCAGGAATGCCTACAGTTCATGTATTAGCACAATTCACAATGTCACTTCAACTGATTTTATACCAGAAGTTATTCTAGAAAAGAAAAGAGACAGAGTGGATTATTCCTTCAAGATCTTTTGGGTAGAACTACCATCGCCACTAAAAAGAGGGAGGATATGGAGAGAGGGAGAAAGGGAGAGGAGGGAGGGTGAGAGGGAGAGAAAAGTAGAGAGAGAGAGAGAGAGAGATAGTTATGCTATCACTCGTGCTTATTCATTTATAAAAACAAAACAATCAAACAAATCAAATTTTAAGAGCACAAACCATATTCAAGATATTTATTTTTTAATGAACTTAATAACGATAGGAAGACACTGTAGTCCAAAAAAAACACATGGGCAAAATGCACAGGACATGATGCAAAAAACAACACCACGTTTAAACACGGTTATTCTCCTATTGATGTATTGTAAAAACACTACAAAGCTGTCTAAAAAAGCTTATTCCCATAACCATGTAGCTAGTATTGGTGTCATGGAGGGAAGAGGGGGGGGGGGGGGGGGGGCGGAGGCTCTCTCGATTGATTCAATACAAGGGCATGGTCATTGATTGAGCAAGTGTATGTATGGGGGTCGTATCATCTTATTTTCACGTTGCCTCCCCCAACTCCACTTTCTCCGATTTTCCTCTTTGACATTCAATGGGTAAGGTACGTACGTGCCCCCGCCCACTCCTAGGTTACACCATTGATTATACTGGCAGTATAAGATAATACGAAATTCCTCTTTTCATCTCGTATTAGCATTTAACGCTTATATGGCAGAGGGATACTAATGAAATTAGGGCAGACAATATTACAGAGAGGGAGATAGGATCTCAATTTAATTCAACCTAATTTATAAAAGAAACCTTGCGAAATGATTAATATCTAATCGTAAAAGTGCCATTTCTCTGAAACCGCGCACATAGGTATCTTAACTCTTGTTCAAGAGTCGTTTGATATATTTCTTTTAATGAACTTAATAACGATAGGAAGACACTGTAGTCCAAAAAAACACACATGGGCAAAATGCACAGGACATGATGCAAAAAACAATACCACGTTTAAACACGGTTATTCTCCTATTGATGTATTGTAAAAACACTTCAAAGCTGTCTAAAAAAGTAAAAGCTTATTCCCATATAACATGTAGCTAGTATTGGTGTCATGGAGGGAAGAGGGGGGGGGGGGGGGGGCGGAGGCTCTCTCGATTGGTTTAATACAAGGGCATGGTCATTGATTGAGCAAGTGTATGTATGGGGGTCGTATCATCTTATTTTCACGTTGCCTCCCCCAACTCCACTTTCTCCGATTTTCCTCTTTGACATTCAATGGGTGAGGTACGTACGTGCCCCCGCCCACTCCTAGGTTACGCCAGGGACATGCTAGTCCCTGGTTACACCATAGATTATACTGGCAGTATAAGATAATACTTCATCTCGTACGTATTAGCATTTAACGCTTACATGGCAGAGGGATACTAATGAAATTAGGGCAGACAATATTACAGAGAGGGAGATAGGATCTCAATTTAATTGAACCTAATTTATAAAAGAAACCTTGCGAAATGATTAATATCTAATCGTAAAAGTGCCATTTCTCTGAAACCGCGCACATAGGTATCTTAACTCTTGTTCGATTGTTTAAATAATTTTCCTTTCCCTTGTTTGTTCGCATCTTGCATCTTTACCTGAACACACCCCACCCTCTCTCTCTCTCTCTCCCCTCTCTTTCTCTCTCTCTCTCTCTCCCCCTCCCTCTCTCTCTCTCCCTCCCCTCCTCTCTCTCTCCCTCTCTCCCTCTCTCTTCTATCTCTCTTCTCTGCATGTATCCCCCTTCTCTATTTTTTCGTCTTTCCCTTCTTTCTATTTACCTGTCTATAACCCTTTCTTTCTATCACTCCTTTTACCCCTCTTTTTCGCTCTCACACAACAACATTTTTCTCCTCTTCACCCTCTCTCTACCCTTTATCCATCTTTATCGTTTGATACTGATCTCCCTTAAGTCTATTGAAGCGTCTTGAGCGCTGCAAGAAACCGCTTTTCACAATTTCACGACAACATATTGAAATCATATTCATTTTGCATACGTAAAATTATTGATTGGCAAAAACCAACAGATACTGTATCTCCGATATTCATTTTTCATACATACAAATATTGATTGGCAAAAAACCAACAGATACTTTAATTATTAAAGTGACTCGGTAACATTGTTGAAGGTTGATGAAATAAAATGCGCAATTTTTATATGAAATTTTACTTATTATATTCCTTCTACTGTACTAACCCTCTAACATGCAAAAATCCTTTAAAAAATTCTCAAACCACAAAGATATTTATGGATTTCTTTGAAGGCGTCACTGTGCGACACCCTCTATTAACAGTACATTCTCCCAACCAGTTTGAATTTTCCCAACCGTTTTTCCATGAAAATACGACATAAGACAGGCTTTAAAAAATCGTTCAACACTTAAATATCTGGAGTGGTATATAGAGCCAATTCATTGTTTTGTGACGATTTACATTCACCTAAAATTTAATTAAATTGTAATAATATATTTGGGAGAATTAAGGAATCGATCAGATCAGTTTTTCCCAATTGTTATCATTAACAATGGTCTGTTTTCACTCAAACTTCCAGATTATCTATAATTGTACATCTAGCACTGAAGTCACTACCTTAGGACCATTTTCTCTCATCTGAACAATGTTACCAAGTCGCTTTAAAGAAAAGCCTTTTCATAAAACATGGATGGCTCGGCACAATTTTTTCTTCTTTTGCACTAAGCACTATTTCCATTGTAAAAAAGGAAATTCGGAAATCTGATTAATTGATTGTTCTTTTAAAGGAAACTCCAGCGTAGAACAAATGACACACAAAAGAAGTTTCTATCGATATGTGTTACCCTTAAATTTTCTGCTTTCATTCAATCAACTTGTTCCAAAGGTGGGGTTGTCCTTTAAGGCGTTTAAGAATATGACGAGGCTGTATTCTATTTCTTTCAACTTTACCCTTGACATACTTAGGCTCGCTGTAGGATTTCTTCTTTTGTATATCGATTTACCTCTTTCAAAGATTTCTTTCTTTTTTTTTCTTCAAGAGAATACAAATAATTTCCTTTGAAATGGGGCAACTTGGTTCATTTTGTTTAAAACTTCAAATCGTCTTTAGGCCTACAGTGTAATTCACAAAGTTCAATGATCGAAAACACTTAATTTTTCAATGCCCTGCTATCTTCTTTTTTTCTCAAGGTTTCTTCTCATTCATCATTTCTCTCCATCTCTCTCTCTCTCTCTCTCTCCCCCTTCGCCTCTCTTTCTCTCTCTCCATCTCTCATTCTCTCTGCCCACCTCTCATCATAACCACATCGATATAGTCACATGACAATCTCTCTGTTCGGTAATACTATCATATATTTCGCTTCCGATCAATATTCAAGATAAAAATTCAGTTTTGACCAATACATTCGTATGTGCTCTACCTACTTTTTTTCAATTTATTGTTTAATTTATTTTTAATAAAAAAATGATAATAGTTAGAAAACATACTGTATATAAGGCAGGACATCTTCGAAGTGAAACAGTCTTTGTACTCTTCAGCAACGGAGTCACACGGTTCGCCTTCGCATCAACCCGTTGTTCAGCTGAGACTTCGAAAACTGGCAAATTTTGAAAAATAAATGCAGCGAAGCAGATCATCGCCAAAGGTTTTTGGAAAGAGAAAGTCGACAAACTAGAAAGTTTGTAAGTCAACCATTAGCGACCATCATGACCATGTTTATCGATGGCAATACGACAGATTTTCTTCAGGCGCAATCAGATTTCGTGACTGAAATCATGACCGATGTAACGGATACTGATGAGAGACGAGGTCTCTACACTCTATTCTTACCCCTGCTGTTAGTGACTTCGATCATCACCACCAACGGCCTCAGCCTTGCCGCGTTCGCCGTCGAGAAGCGGCTCCGTGGCTACAACAACTACTTCATCATCAACCTCACTATTTCTGACTTTTTCTTCGGGTTCGTCCTGATCATCATATCCATGCACACATACCTCAGCCGTTTTCCGCTCCCGAGTAATAACTGGTGCAAGGTCTTCTACGGTGTCTTCAGCAGTGTTCAGTTTGTGTCCAATCTAGTCATTGTCATCATCTGCATCGATAGACATCGCGCAACGTACGACCCCATCGGGCATTTCACTAGTCGTAGCAAGCGCAAGGCGGTGTACGTGAACATCGGCGTGTGGGTGGCTTCGGTTCTTTTCTGGTTCTCCTTCTCGACAATTCCCGACTTCATCTTGCGGTACAACAACTCGTCTAACTGCTTCGCCTGGCATTTCGTGAACCCGATCGCCCAGATTATGCCAGTCTTCATCCGTTTCATCATCCCGTTTACCGTCATGTTGATTCTCTACGTGCGGATCTTCATCAAGATTCGAGAGACGACCGGTAGTAAGCACATCGACAAGGAGTTCGATGGGGACAGCAAACAGTCAGGGCACAGCGAATCGGAGGATGATGGCGATAGGAAGAAACAGCGCCCTCAAACTATCTCAGAGTCTGTGAGTATTCAACCACGTCTCACCTATTTATAATTATAGACATAATTCCGAAGTGGCGAATTGAAGTTGTTCATCGACACCTACTAAAGTTAATTGAATATGAATGCAAGTGTAAAATGTTTATCTCGTTAGAATGTAAACTCGGAGAGTTGTTACCATTGCCGGCATTAATATAGAAAATGGAATTTAGGTATAATCGCTTTTTTTTTTCGTTTTGCATTTCTTTCTTTCTATAATTATAGAGAATTCAGATTCGCAGCGAATCTGTCTCAGAGGTTCGCAGCGCTACCAAGACCTTGCTCTTCATTGTCATCCTTTTCTTCATCACGTGGTTCCCATCTTCTCTTATCTCGGTTGTTTACTCTATCGAGCCAACGCTCATCTATCCGCGGTTTCCTAACTCGTTTCATCTGGTACTCAGTTGGTTAGTTTACGTGAACAGTCTACTCAATCCGCTCTGCTACGCCATCTCTCAGCCGCTCTTTCGGAAGACCGTCCTCGGTTTGCTTAGCAATCCGATGCGTTATTGCCGAGGCTAATCGAACCAGTGTTGTCTATCCGCGGTTTCCCAATTGGTTTTTATTTCATGACCGAATGGATGGTCTATGTAAACGATTTACACAATTTTCTCTATCTCTCAACTGCTCTTTCCAAAGACTACCCTCGGTCCGTTCTGTCATCCGTTGCGCTATTGCCGAAATAACGGTGCTCAAGCTCACTGAATGAGCCAGTAATACATCTCTGTGTACTTAAAATAGTATCCACCGATTGAATCTAAGGTGTTTTTTTTTTTTTTTTTTTTTTGTTTGTTTGTTTGTTTGTTTGTTTTTGTTTTTTTGTTTGGGGGGGAGGGGGTCTTTTACGCACCAAACGCTCATGTTTTCCCTGAAACCCTAATTTTTTCATTCCATAGCATTACGTAATAGATATGCGCAAAGTATTCAAGCAACAGGACGGTCGTCGGTTGCAATGTAAATTAAATTCGAATCACATTGTTATATTGTATGATCACTTTGAGAAAGATATTATATGCGTTGTCTATTAAAAAAGAAAATAATCTGGAAATTACAATCATGACACACTGGTTAGGATGAAATTAAAATTGAAATATCTTCAAATTGGAAAATTGGCCTGTCTATAGTAAATTTATTTTTATCATCTACTTAGTGTTTTTGTCAAATCCATTTTTTTTATTAATGAAAATGTGAATTTGAATGAAATGAACAAATTCCGCGTGACGTTGTCCATACCGAGTACATATCATGTATACACGAGGTGTCATAAAAAATGTAAAAAAAAAACCTGTCGACCAATTCGATAATTTTATAGGCTGTTGAAATATCGCAAATTGATGCCCCCCCCCCCACCCCTTGTGCTTACTTATTTGAAAAGAAGATGACCATCTGTTGAAGCGATTGGCAAGCGTGTGGGTCACCTCCGGACGACGATGTATGGGTAAGTCTGAAGAACAAAAAAAAAAAAAAAAAACATTTCGATTGAAAGCAAGTATAGACAATCGATCATTACACAGGTCATTAGATTCCTTGACCAATGTTCATCTTAACAAGTTGAGTGGTCACACACTTTCCCGCTGGTAATCATGGTCATGGACACATTAAAGGTAATACAAAGTTTTGGGGAATTTTGAAATTGGGTGGATAGTGATTCTTTACAATTTTCATATATTTGGATGCCCCTGTGGATGTATTAAAAGCACTAGAAAATTCAGCCCCTATAAAACACTTCTGCTTTCGAGAAAAATTGAATAGTATACAAAGGATGCATGCGCATGAGTTCATTATACGATCTATCCGCACTCGAGTTGAGGCTGTGTGTATCTATTGCACGAAGCCGTTAGGCTAAGTGCGATAGATACACACAGCATCAACGAGGGCGGATATATCGTACTATAATGAACGAATGAAAACATGCATCATTTGTTTTATACAACGAAACTCCTAGATCCTTGTTATTTGATGTTTCATTCCAGATTGTTTTGTGAAAGTATATGGCTGACAAATAAATCTCAAGTTTAATAAGGCTTAATTTAGTGCGCACACAAAGCTATATACACTGTTGGTCATAATGGTGGAATAATTATTTTTACCCCAATTTATTGAATGATTTTGACAATGATTTATTCCTAATAGATCTAGATAATAGTATACATTCTCAGATTTTATTGAATGACAATTGGGGAGTGTTTGTTTTGCGTGACTGCTAAAGCATGTGTGTGTTACTATGCTAATCAACTAGGGGACCTACGTCCTTAAGTCATAACTGACAGTAATGGGGTTTAATGCCTCATAAAAGGGCACTAATACATCGACACGGTTTTGATCTTGGGGGCTCACAGTAACGAGGCCATTGCTTAGCTAATGCATCATGACTGTACGCAGCGGGCGCTAGGGTACGTCGACGCCCCCACAAAAACAAAAAAACAAAGAAAATGCAATACATTTTCAATAATTCATTGCATTTTCCCCCAGACCCCAACAGGAAAAAATCCTCTGTAGGGCCATGCATTATGGTTCAAGGCATGCCCACATAGAAGATTTTTTTATGTTGGGGGTCGGGGCAAAATGCAATTAATTATTGAAAATTTATCGCATTTTCTTTGTTTTTTCTTTTTGTGGGGGCGTCGACGTACCCCAGCGCCCGCTGCGTACAGTCATGTTTCATTGGCTAAGCAATGGCCTCGTTACTGTGAGCCCCCAGGATCAAAACCGTGTCGATGTACTATATTAGTGCCCTTTTATGAGGTATTAATCCCCATTACTGTCAGTTATGACTTAAGGACGTAGGTCCCCTAGATGATTAGCATTGTAGCACACACATGCTTTAGCAGTCACGTAAAACAAACACTCCCCAATTGTCATTCAATAAAATCTGAGAATGTATACTATTATCTAGATCTATTAGGAATACATCATTGTCAAAATCATTCAATAAATTGGGGTAAAAATAATTATTCCACCATTATGACCAACAGTGTATATAGCAAGCGCACTAATTGCCTCTATACCCATTTACGCATAGTGCTGCGCAAGAATAGGCTCATGCTCACGCAGTATTAAGCGCTCTAACCTCTACGTGCACTACTGCGCTCTGAAAACGAGTTCAATAGTACTGGAAAATATTGCACTCCTTTTCATGAAAACGAGTGCAATAGGCTCAGTAAATGACTCACTCGTGACCGCGCATGACGAATCATTTGATTATGATCCGGGAGTGAGTTGTATAAAACAAAATTACCGGTGCTCCAGGTAAATTTTGATGAATTTCAAATAGCGCCTACGGCCGTACAATAGTAGCTGCGACAATGAAAATCTCAGAATATGTAGTTGTAATATATAATTTCCAAAACGGGAATAGCTAATCGGTCGATTTTAGTCAAGAAACATTGTTTTATTGCTTAATTAATATCTTGACCTTGAGAGGGAAATATACAACATACAAAGTTTATCATTTACAATTTCATAACTTTAGACTCGATTTCAACCGCGACAACGATTACTGAATATTGTAGGATCGCATATGCTTCCAATGTGTTCATTTGAACCAAATTCATGACCCTATACCAAAACTTCGATTACCTAGTGTTTACGAACCAACCTCTGAACCTTAAGGGACACCAACACATACATATTACTGTCGTTTAACAGGCTGATTTTACAATGTTTTCAGAGACGCGCACCGCCCTTGAAAACTTGGAACCATAGTCACATCCATTACCATGGTTATGGTATTCAACACTGTTAAACTATTAGCAATCGAATATGCGTAGTAACCAGAAATATATCAGTATAACAAAAAAAAAACGATATTTGAGCCAAACTTATTTTTCGATGCTTTTATCGAAACATTTCTGGCTAAAACTCCTGTCACTGACTCTACCCTAAAAACATATTTTGAGAATCGAACTTCTTCTCGGGCAGATGACCAGCATATTCCAGCAAATACCAGGGGACGAAACTTCACCATGTCCAAGTATTTGAGTTCATTGAGAATGGAACACATACAGATAAGACCCAATTTAAAGGCACACTGTCCTACTTGTAGCTACTTGCTCCCTCTATATAGAAAACTTCCCCAATCGGTGCCTGTTGGTCCCCCATGATCCTCTTTTTCCTATGTTAAATGAGAGCTGAGTTAATGAGATAGCCACCTATCACAGTGACCTCGCTGGCTCGCTGGGTGGTCTAATCTCTTCTGGCTGAAGTAGTAAAGCCTGCCTTTAAAGGTATATACAATTCAGTACTCGATTCTAATTACATGTATAATTGTTTTCCTTGCAGCCACACCTTTGAAGTTCTTGCAATCGCGTCTTCAAGTAACCTGGCCTACACGACCTTGAAGCTAGGCTTACATGTGGATCTTCCAATGTATGAAGTTCCTCCCTCCGTAAGTGAACCTCATTTACATGGAGAGTACAGTGTTTGATAGGGACAACGTCGATTGATTCACGGGGAGTGAGGGAGCATGATGGAAGAGCTAGAAATATATTTTTGTTTATGTAATCGCCATACAGGTTTTTCTTAAAACTGTTTATTGTGTATCTGTTGGCAATAGTTCAAGAAATGAAATGTTAAAGGTACTATGTCCCTTTTGCAGCCAACCTCAAATGCTGTAGAACTTTGCAGGAATTATGAATATGTCATGTATGTCCTATCTGTGAAATTTAAACGTTAGCAGTGTCCTCATATTCAAATTATGCAAGGAAACCCGTTTACTTGCTAGACTTCACTGTCAGACACTATAGAGTGACTGACTGGCTTTTTTCTTCTTTGGTAAATGGTACATGAGCATTTGTCTACATCAATAACCCACTTCTTGTGATGGCCAAGATTAAACTGATTGAATCTTTGCGCAGCATAAAACTTATGACCATTCGGTACAATTGTCTGAAAATAAAGACTATTACTTTTGGGCTCTATAGCCCTAAAGTCGATTTGACTACTAATAGTCGTTATTTTCCCACTTGAAGACATTTTCAAGCCCCACCTATTTTAGGGAAGTTCTAAATTAGTATTTACTTTCAAATGCAATTGGACTTTAACTTTTTCATTTGTTTGGCCTGCAAATGGGACATAGTACCTTTAAAGGGGAAAAAAATAGTCTCAACATTCCGAGCAGTGTGCTCAAACCTGATGACGATCAGAGGACGCTGTTCCAAACGCTTAAACCTTTCTTTTCTTTAACAGTTCTCCAAATGTTTTTTGGTACCCTCTCCTCAAATTGTTTTTAATCACTCATGCGGGAAATATGTTAATTATAACTGTGATTAAGTTATGATAAAACATCGATATTTTTTTTTTTTTTTTTGACGCACTGTATATAGGTCCAAATGCTTCATTGCATCAAGCAGTGCGAGACGGTCGGCGGTGAAAGTCAGTTCTGTGACGCCTTGAAGTTCACCAATGATCTCAAGGAGTCCGATCCCGAGTTTTACAACACACTCACACGGGTCAAAGTTGACATCCGGTTGCGAGGCAAGGACTACATCCCATACCACTACCAGTACGCCCGACCAATCATCGAGTAAGTCGATCAGGGCAGCCTTTCATGAAACCGTCATAAGTACAAGTTCACCGACATCCCATTAAAACGCGTGTTAAACTTAATACACGCATTTCAATGGGATATGGGTGAACTTGTACTTATGACGGTTTCGTGAGACGCTGCCCTGTTTCTTAAGAGCATAGGAATGTGCCCTCTGATGGAATTCGACACCATCCGGATGTTTGTCCTATATCTGATGTTGTCATTCACCGGGATTAGCCTTCAGTTTTATGACCAACAGGCATTGTGCAATGCTGCACCTTTTCCTTCCCCGAAGGCTCTCCGAGAAACTTGGGGGTGTTTCTTGATAGGGTTTGCTATGTGCAGACTTGTGCACCCATTAATGGTATTCCCACCAAGTCTGTTGTCAGCGAGTTATGGCCTTCTGCACATTGAAACTGACTACCCACCCCCTTCGATAAATCAAGATTTTAATGTTATTTTAACTGCATTTTGCATGACCTGTGGAAAAATGAAATCAATATAGTACATTACGTAACCCAATCATCATACCCATCGCATGTACAGTAGGTTGATGATACTGCCTTTGATTTGAATTCTCGAAAGTCTTTGCATTTATGTTGAAACAATCACGTCTAAGGTCAGTAGAGGTCAGATTCATGGTCGACAATAGACTACATTGTGTTGCTTTTAGTTCTGTTCTTGTGGGAGTGTTTCTTTATTTTATTCTGGTCGTGTATTGTTATTACTTTTTCATTATAGGCTTGATGACGAAGGCAAATTTAAAGCGATAACGCATAACAATGGAGTGAGGGCGCCCTACATGAACTTGCCTGTAGCAGATGTCAAGAGCTGGTACAAGAGTCTGGCTTGCTTGGATGGAAAGTTGAACGCCAAAGAAAACATGATACAGTTCAAGCTCAAAGAAGGTAACCAAATCATTTTAGAATTCCAGTCTTTCTTTGGATATTCACCTTATAAATTAAAGAATACGATGTTTGTTGTTGGTGTTGTTGTTCCTTTCTCTGTTCTCCTTTTTCATGAATGAATAGATCCAAATGTATAAATTATTCTTGTTTTTTTAAATATTAAATAACTCCTCCTTTTACTTTTATTTCTTCTCCTGCTTTTTCTAACATTTTGTTTCCTTCTAAAAAAAAATCTGAACTTAGAGCATTTCGTTGTTTATTTCATTTTCCGTTCATCACCATTGCCATACATTAATTTGTTTCTCACTATTTTCACATTTTTTTCTTCTCTCTTTACCTCTTCAGAGGGACTTATTATTCCATTTCAAAATACATACAACTGTATAGACTATTTTCACAATTGCTCCGTACCATCCTGCAGAGGTGTGATGGTCTCCACGATAAGTGACCGGTCTAGTACAAGTTAAAGATGAAGCTCATTTATTTTTCCCACATCTCTTCTATTGAATACCTAGCAAAATTATTCTCAAAACATTACAGTATGATATACTCAAATCTAAATATCAAATACACAAAATAAAATTGCAAAGCATACTCTTTAATGATAGCCTAACATGAGAAAGTAACATATACCCCATCCAAAATTACAATGAAATTAATCGGGAACGTTAATAAACCTGGTTCTTTGTAACTTAAAGGCCGTCTGTATTAGTTTGGCGAGGGGGGTTTCCTCCCTGCAAGATCATTGACAGGCGGTTATCTCATCAAATCAGCTCTCAATTAACATAAGAAAAAGAGGATCATGAGGGACCAACAGGCACCGATTAGGCATTGTTTGCTATATAGAGGGCGCAAGTAGCTATAATCAGTGCAGTGGGGCTTTAAAGCAGTGTAGCATTCCTCAATTGTAATGCTTTTCAATCATTTCTCCTTGTCTACTGTCAGGTGAAGTGGTGACATTCAACAATAACCGCGTGATGCATGGTAGGGGTAGCTTCCAGCTGGCTCAGACTGAAGAGGAAGGCAAGAAAACCCGCCATCTTGCAGGAGGTTACTTGAGCTGGGACGTCATCAATTCAAGTATCAGACTTCTGGACGAAGAGCTTGATGATATCCCCATTCTCTAGAAAATGAACTTGATCAAATCATGAGCTAGTAACTCCATGATCAAATGGAGAACTAATTACAATCCAGTTGCTTTATGCATCGTTGGCCCTGCTACGGTCAATGGGACCAAAATCCTAAGGGACTAATCGGCCACGAGAAAAAAATAGCACATGTGCTAGTCGAGTCTTACTCTCGTTATCTAAAGCCTAAAATAAAGTTTATAGAAAAATACACGATGGGTTTCCAAATCAAATAAATAAGATTTGTGTATAATATTACAATTATAAAAACGAGACTGGTTGTTATATTCTTGAAAACTATATATTTACAACGTTATAATTCGTGGTTTTCTCCTAAGATTAATTTTAAGAGTTTTTTTAACGAAAAGAGGTTCTTGATTTCTCAATTCTTAGATAAGTGGGAAGCAAATTCATGAAGATATGAGTTTCATCCTGTTATGAAATATTCATATCTGTATTACTGCCGGTAACTTTTAAAATGTTATGCTGCTTAAGAAACTGAAATAAACCTAACCCTCAACATGATAGAATAGTGGTCACGTAACCGGGAGGTTTGGGGTTCGAAACATAGTCGATGCGCTAGTGCCCTTTGGTAAGGCATTTGTCTTTATTACCAAGTCCCTCGGAGAGGACTTAAAGCCGTTGGTCCCCTGGTTGCTTCCTGACAAGTATATGCACATGCTTTCATAACAGTCAGGTAAAACAAACCGATCGACCAATCAATCAACCAAATTGATACTGTGCCTGTGGGGAGTTATTTTGGTAAAGTTTGAACATTGTGAAAGAACGATCGTGGCTGAATAAAAAATCAACTGTGACGTCTTTCTAAAAAAACGTTAAAGGAATGGTTACGTCTGTTTAATATGTGTGCGAACTACTTTCGGAAACTCAACCTAGTAAGGCAATTTCAATGACCCTGTATATCACCTTCGAAATGTGCGAGCATGAAAATGACATATTACGTAATCCGCACACGATTTCCATGGGACATACAACATGGTATAGAAATGGCAGCAGAGTAGATTGTTTTCGAAAGTAGTTGCGATCGTGTGTGTGTTGTTCTTTTTCAATTTGTGTATGTTCTCTCTTACTCTTATTATTCTTGTGTGTACAATGCACATGCTTGTAATGTGATTTAATTTTTTGGAACTATAAAGTGCTTTGAAGTTTTATAAATCTTATCATTAAATATTATGATTTCATACGTTCATTTTAAACGTTCATTTTATACAAAATGTAGAACGCGTTAAAAAAATATGTTAGTAATATTATCAATATCTACGCCAGATGGTGTTTTAGTGCATACACGTAGAAATTACAATGTATTTCTGATTGTGTCACATTAAATGTGTCATATCAAACAGATTTATTTGTTATACTGCATTATTAAGTAATATCATTTTGTATATGTAATGATTGTTTCTACCTCTGATATTGTAACTATTGAGTACTAATAAGGTTATCCTATGCATTTATGTTCAAAGGGCCATGAGGAAGAACAGCATTGAAGCTGATGAGGCTTCCCTGTGTAAAAAAAATATATTATTAGGCCTATTAATCGTGACATTTAATACTTGAAATTACGTATATATATATACCATATACATGTATTTCATTGGCATGTTTACTATTTCACAATAAATGTGAACTGAAAGTTAAAGTTCATTTCGATCCAAGGTTCGTTTGTCACTGTAGAAATTTATTTGTTAGGATATGATCGGAAAGACTTTCGGAAAATTGATCTACGGTTATTTCAATAGCTATTCAAATTCGTTTAGAATAGCGGGCCATGATAGCACAAATCCCCAAAAATGCAATCACCTCCAATAGCCTAGGCCCTACCAAAATTCGTGCAAGTAAGAGGGAGAGAGAGAGAGATAGAGAAAGAGAGAGATGAATTAGGGAGGATGATGAAGAAGAACAGAAGAAGGGAGAGAGAGAGGAGAGAGAGAGAGAGAGAGAGAGAGAGAGAGGGATAGATGGTGATTACCCACCCCGGCTCCCCACTCCGAGAACGGAGGGATACCATGCGTGTTACCAAAATGTCCGGTAAAGGGGTACTTTCGTGCGACAAAGTCCGGCCCGAGATTGTAAAAAAAAGGGGGTGTATTTGACTTTTCACCCGGAGATTTCTTTAAAAGGGTTTTTTTTTTTTTAAATCTCATCTCTTTGGACTCCTGAGAAATTATTCTGAATTAGGGGGTACATTAAGCATTTTTCCGGATTTAAGGGGGTCTCCAAGGCAGGAAAAGCCCGCGAAAAGCCCGCGAAAATGTTCGGGAATGTTGGCAGTCCTCAAATAGGGGGTGCATTCAAAAAGAGGGAACATGCAAACGCGTACCCTAAATAACACTGAGTGGGGGGGGGGGGGGGGAAGGGGGCGGCGGGTTAACCACACGGTAGGACCATGTGGAGCTCCATTTGACCAACGTGGATAGAATGTTAGCGCCATCTGGAGACCAGTTTTGTCTAGTTGTCGCTGCAATTTCTGATAATCAATAATATCATCAAAATATAATGCAGAGGAATATAAATCCACTCTTATAATTTCAGAGTCAGAGAGAGAGAGAGAGAGAGAGAAGAAAATAGGGAAGATGATGAAGAAGAAGAAGAAAGAACAGGAAGAAGGTAAAGAGACAGAGAGAGAGGGAGAGAGAGAGGGAGAGAGAGAGGGAGATCACCTCAATCACCTCATATAGGCCCTACAAACATTCGGGCAAGTAAGAGAGAGAGAGAGAGGGAGAGAGAGAGAGAGAGGGAGGGAGAGAGAGAGAGAGAGAGAGGGAGGAGAGAGAGAGAGAGAGAGAGAGAGGAGAGAGAGAGAGTCAGAGAGGGAGAGAGAGAGAGAGAGAGAGAGAGGGAGATCACCTCAATCACCTCAAATAGCCTAGGCCCTACAAACATTCGGGCAAGTAAGAGAGAGAGAGAGAGGGAGGGAGGGAGGGAGAGAGAGAGAGAGAGAGAGAGAGAGAGAGAGAGAACATTTCAACATAATGGTTTGAATCACTGACTTGAGAATAGATTTAACTATATAATTATTGGGTGTTTATGATTGTGATCCCCAATGAAATAAACTCCTTTCCACTCCGATTCATATAGAGGATACTGTTTTGTTTAGTCTTCCGTTTAAGAGCTATTGAATCGCTATTAATGAGAAAAGGAAGGCCACTAGTGCCAACATGACCAACATTGTATGTCCCATAAGGCTGTCGTTCTTTAGTGAACCCTGTAAACAGTCAGAAGGCCATGAGACCGACCCATGGGGGGTGTTTCACAAAGATCCTTAGTCGAATTTAACTCTATGTCTGGACTTTAAATTATTTAAAAAGTATTTTAGCACATGAAATCTCCTTGATAGTAGAAAAATATGAATGATTTTAATCAACATTTGATGCCTTTTAAAATAACTGTTACCAAATATTTTCATAGATGGTAACGGTTTTCCATAATTGTTAAGTCCAACTTAGAAATAAGTTCAACTTAGGATCTTTGTGAAACACCCCCTGGTGACCCATTTTTAACCCTCTCCATGTTACTCTATGGTTACACCTGCTGTCCACCTAACCATTTGCTTTCCTCTTCTCATTTACCCTGCACTTTGCCATGATGATGTCATACCTTTCGATTTTACTAAGTGTCCCAAAGGAGCCAAGTCTTTTCCTTAACCATATACCCCAAGGTAGCTCATCAAGGACTGATCTATTTGTTCTCGTGGCTGTTCTGGCTTCTCCAACACCACATTTCAAATGAGTTTAATTTCTTTCTCTCTGTTTTTTGTTTACTGTCCAGTATTCACTTCCATACAGCACCATGGGGAAGACTAATGGATTACTCCTCATCTTTTTTCCCCATCTTTACTAAGACTTATTGGAATATATTATCCCTATCCTTTAGTCAGGGGCACAGTGGGAGTAAAATTTGGTTGGGGAATCTCGATGTGACATGCCCACTCATGTTATAAGATACGTACCAATCAGCCCTCAGACCACAAATCGACTGGCCCTCAAGCCTTAAAAGTGAGCGGCACATGGTGAGAATTCTCCCGCATTCCCATATTATGCTATGTTTACACTACTATGTTCCCGGCGGCCACGGCAGCCCCGTTTGCCCGAAAACGTAGTACGCCGTGGGATTTAGACCAATTTTATCTCTGGATTCAAGTTTTGTTACGTCATGCCAAGTTTTTCTCACGGTCTACCACGGTATCCGTGACGGGCCGTGGGGGGGAAGGGGATGCTGAGACCCGGAGGCTCCAAGGCGCACTACGGTTCGGCCCGCGTTCTACCACGGATGCCAGAACGTTCCCTCCCGGCCCGTCACGTTCTGATAGGGTCCCTCACGTTTCCCCACGTTCTGATCAAGGTCTGACACGTTTTTCACGTTCTGTCAAGGCTTTGTACGGATGAAACGTGGGACGCAGGGCAGCTTTGGAGCACGTTTGTGCCGGCGGTATAAAAAGAAGGTCTCCCAAGCAATAGCAATCATGGTATTCTGAGACCTCGCGTTGTGTCAGACCGTAGTAGAACGCAACGCGCCGTAGCGTGCCGGGCGCTTAAACCGTCCCACTACGGACCACCCCCAAGTTTTGTTACGGCCTATTACGGACTGTCACGTTTTGTTACGTTCACCCGGTTTATTACGGCCTACTAGGTTTCTCATCCGCACCGTGACTGCCGTGGCAAATTTTTTGACAGTTTAAAAATCTGACACGGTATCCACGGCAATCACGGCCTGTCACGTTTGCCCATACGGTCCCCCGCGTTGTGTCACTTCAATCCCGTTTCGTCCACGGTGGCCTGAAACGTGGGTTGCCGTGGCCGCCGGGAACATAGTGTAAACGTAGCATAAAGTCGAGCCCTCCACTGCAGATCATTTTTTAATATGGAAAGATAATTGCATTAAAATGATACCGTTGAGCACCCCCCCCCCCCCCTCCATTCTCTTTCTGGCTCCCTTCTTCCTTTGTATTGAAATATTTAAAACATTTTTCAAATGGCGAGGCTCTTTCGAAAACCACGCTCATCAGTCAATAGTAGAGGCATTCATTCCATTCCCCTTTTCTTTCGACCCCGTGTATTTACTATAAATAAATTATTTCATCATTATTATTATTATAACATAACCAGGATGAAGAAAACAAATCGTGAGCTGAGTGATTTCATCACTTCGTTCCCACGGTGCATCATAAGTATTTACACGTGCAGACAATAGCGTTGATAATTGTATGGAATTTATTACTTTTTTTCAAATGTTTTCGACATGTTTGCCTTCAAATTTGTCACGGTACTTTACTAAACGTGCCGACTGTTATGAATGGCACATTAATCTAATTTAGTCATGTGTGCAGAATGTAAAGTGTTCCTCGCATATTACCGATAACCATAACTGAAAATCTAAAATTAGCCTGTGACGGATCCGGGATTTTATAAAAGAACGAAAATAAAAAGATCTAGAAGAAAAAACAGATGATGATATGATGATGATGTAAAAACCCGCCCCCCCCCCCCCTCCGCATGCGTGTTCCCGAAATCTCCGGCTCGTAACAAAAGAAAAAGGTCTACCCGTATTGACTTTACACACCGGACTTATGCTTGAAGGGGGGGGGGGGGGGGGGTGGGGTGCTGAAAAGGCTCGTATAACAAATGAAAAAGGTCTACTCGTATTGACTTTACACACCGGACTTATGCTGAGAGGGGGTGGGGGGGGGGGGGAGGTGCTGGGAACACGCATAATGCTTACCCTAAATAACACTGAGTGGGGGCCGGGGATGTTAACGATGACTTCTTGTATTGTATTGTCCGACGAAACTTGGGTTTTATATGTCAAATGTTGACATGTTCTTTCTCCCATCAATATCATTTCTCATTACTAAATGAGCAAAAATTACCACAGATTGACATACATTGAATTGCCCAGGAGTTAAGTGGACATTATTATCTTCATGTTGGGCAATCATTACTCCTTATTTTCTTTGTTTACAGTGCAGCTGTAAATGGCAAACCAAATGACTTCATGTCTCATTCACTTCGTTCTTTCGATTTAGCAAGTGCCAGTGTACTTTGACATGCCACTAAACGAAGTATGACGACTATACAATCAAAGGAAATAATCAGAATCTCTTCTAAAATTAACACACTTTGCAGTTTGTAAAGACCCTAAACGTGATTGTGAAAGATGGGTTTAAAATACCGTTCCGCAAAGCTTCCATTGTTTCCCTTATGCTCAGGGGAAAAGACAGATAGCGCTGTATTTGTATACAAATCAAGATCGATAATAACCCCCAAGGCTGTTAATATCATGATTGTTGCAATATTGGTAGTATTGTGGACTTTTGTGGTTAATGTTCATTAGCAGACCATGAAATCTCTTTTAAATTGAGGTATTCCAACTATGAGTATAACACGCGTCTGTCGGCGAGACACGTAAATTATCTTGTTATAGATTATGACAGAGATGAGTAAGAAATCTTACTTCTTTGACCAAATCTCGCATATTTGACCCACTTTTTCTATTATTATGTAACTA